>JAQGBH010006347.1:0-12672 GCA_034698265.1 Sminthurinus aureus | reverse complement strand
GAGTCGCTCGTAATCCAGGATTTTCAATTTTTTGGATTTTGTGAAGAAAAATGACTATTTTCTCATTTTGTGAGAAAAGTACCAATTTGATCGGGGTACTTTCAAAGTAAAAGTTGTTGCTCCTGGTCTAAATTTACTAATTCCTTTTAATTCCATGCAAAAATATTGATATTTGGCTGAGAAATGGCTAAAGACGTTTTTGAGAGTTGCAGTAAACACAGACATTAGTTACTCTACAACAAAATTCTGTTGCTATGGGATTTCGTAACTAAAGAAAAACATGAATATTTTGGGTTTTCAAGCACGAAATATTATTATTGTTGAATTCCTGAAGAAAGTAACAAACTGTCTTAAACTCTTTGAATTGTTTTCAAAAGTCGGAGTAAAAATAATAAATTATTTTAAATGTAAATTAACTGCAATTTTTTTCCAGCGTGACTGTTTTATAAAAAAAAAATTACTGACGTCTCCAAAAGAACTATAAAAGGTGTTTGCAAATGTTTCTGAACCTGCTAATAAAAGCAAGACTTATGTGACTGAAATTTTTTTGATAGAATAGCAACATTCAGTTTACAAAATTATGAAAACCTGGTACTATTTTAGCTTGGTTTGATGAACTGCAAGATTGTTTTTTTGTGTAATGATAAAAATTATTCTTGCTAAATTATCAAATATTCTGGTTTCATTAATTATTTATACCATGCATTTAAAATCCTGCGAAAAATGTCTATTATTCAAGAATTTTGATTATTATTATTATGCAGGAATTTTTATCATCATTATTCAAGCATTAATATTATTATTAAATATTATTTATACCTAATAAAACATCTGGGGAATAAATGATTGTGTCATGAGAAAAATCTGAAGACAATATTATGCGTGCATAACAATAGTAAAAGTTGTCAAACTTAGACGCCACTCAAACTTTTTCTCGCTTACAGGACAGTTTTTGTATGTGTGACTCGTATCGGTTGGCTATCGGTTGATAGCAGCGGTTATCTGTTGATTTTCGGTTCCAACCGATAGTCAACCGATCGCATCGGTTAACCGATAAAATTCAACCGATGGCCAACCGAAAAGTTCGGTTAAAGCCATTCGGTTGAAAAAACCAACGGAATCAACCGATAAGAAGCTTTAGCTCGGATTCACATCAAAAGCGACAACGCGAGAGAGCGAGAAATAAGAATGTAAAAGCTAGAAAAAGTTCTCGCACCCCAATCAAGAACAAAACAGAAACAGAACAGAACAGAACAGAAACAAAACGACAAAAAGAGTGACAAAGAAAATTATGTTGAGGATGGAACTCGCAACAGTTGCATGGTACATTTTTCTATGCAAAACTAAACCAATTGTAAATAATAAACAAATTATTCAGCCTCCAAAAACATTGAGGGATTTTTATAGAGCGCCACAAAAATTTTTTAGCAGTACTTAAAACAAAAATATAAGTGAGACTTGAACATGTGATTCCTCTTTAATGAATTTAATTCTCAATAACAATGATGAATCGAGATCGACCATTTTTAGTCAACTAAATAAACGTAAAGAAATAAAATGAGCTGAAATGAGCTTATATTTTTTGATGGTTCCTCTCGTTTTAATTTTAATTTGTTGTTTCTTGTCTTGTTGTGCGTTTTACACCGCTCAGCTTTTCAGCTGGTGGAACTGTGAAAATCGAGTGTGTGACGACTGTCGAGAACAAAGACTTTATCGATTCCAATACAAATACAAATCTTGTCCACACCAATCCAACCAACAACCAACAACAACAGAATGAGCGCCACACTCAAATCCAACTTTGAATTAGAAAAACAATTACAAGCTAAAACCACAAAGACAATTTAGTTTCCCAATAAAAAGGTTGGATTCTTATCAAACTGCAGAAAGTAAAATGTGTAGTGTATTATAAATTTTAAACGTGACGTTGTCCTACTTCAAATTTTGAAAAGTGATGAAATGTGCCAATAAAACATCAATATGAAGACAAAGTAAAGCACATGAAGAATGAAGAAAATAAAACTACTTGAGCTGCATCTGTAGCTGGTCTTCAGCAATCAACCGTCTTTCTGTGCGTGCCTATTTTCTTGCGCCGGATGGTCAACCTGAACACTGAACGCTGGACATTTACTAATTCTAAAAAGACACAAATTCAAAGGTAACTGACAAAATCGTGATCCATAAACAATTCATTGGCCTAAAAATGTAAGATGTTCGTTGGTCCTGCTTGCGGCTTAATTTATTTTTTACAGAGGACAAATTTTGTATTTGATAAAAGTTTGATGCCTTTTCTCTTGTTTTAAATTTCCTTTCTTCAGTTTCTGAATCTACATCAAACTGGAATCTGGAATCTGGGTACTGCCTGTCGAGTGATTTGCTTCCGTTCAAACTTCCAGCCACAAAATGAACACGAGACAAAAAATATTTGTGTGGATTCTGTTTGTTGTGTACTGCAAATTTATATTTGCAAAAATTGGATCGATTATTCGATTCTCTGCTGAAAAACAAAACAAAACATGAAATATTCAGATTGAAATTGAAATGAGTTTCAAATTTCCTAATAAATCTATTTTCCGTGTAATTTAAAAGAAAAAAGTAGCTGCAGAAAAATCAATGTAACTGTTTTAAATGTGTCTAAAGTCTAAGTAAATTGCAAAGGGTTCAAGTCATTGAGAAATGTGAATTGAAATTATTTTAAATTGACGTAAGGTCCAAAGGTCCAAAGTTTCAAAAATTTGTCAAGATTTCAGGGTAAAATCAGAAATATGAAATTTAAACATGCAAAAATGTTTCCTGTATAAGAAAACACACCAGATCACACAAATTGAGACCATCGTAGAGGAAATATATTTATAATTTGTAGTGTAGATAAATTCCTCAAGATTGTTATAAAATTGTCGAGAAAAGGCGTATTAGACAAAGGGTCGCTGTAAAAAGTATTTTCTAGTTCGAAATATTTTGTCAGTATTTGGAGAAAGTTGATGCTGTAAAATCTAGATTAAAAATGCACAGGAAAATTTGTGTATCCTTTCCGTAAGTCTGTGCTGCAGCTGATTGCTGTAGTTTGTAGTTTTGTGTTGGCCAGTTGCATAAGAGTAGCAAGTTGGCAGATATGAAGAGAAGGCGACTGCAACTGAGAGAGAGGAAGTGAAAGAAGAAATACACAGAGAGAGAAAGCGATAGGCAGAAATCAAGTCAAGCGACTGGAGAAACAACCAAACTGGTTAATAAATCTTTTTATCCTCTGAATTCTTTACTCGAAACCTAGTTTTTTTGAATGTTTAACTGTAAGCACATTTAAAATGTGGTTGGGACTGTAAATGTCATTTTCTGGGTAAATTATGAATAAAATAAAGACCAAGTTTTCTGCTTTTTTGACGAGTATCAGTACTTAAACACGTGTAATTTCTTGTAATTCTCATAGTTTTTCCTAATATTGCACTGTAATTAAAATGTAAATGCTTAAAGCCAAGGTCATGAAAAAGATGGATTGGTTGAGCACAAATTGAGAACTCAAAACCCAATGTTTGCTTGGGACTTTCACGAGGAAATGAAATCAAATGGAGTCAAACACTTTCTTTGGTAATTAAAATATCTGTGTCAATATCAATTTCTGTTCCATGTCAAACGCAATATTGTTTCTCCATGTTCATAATCCGTCATGTTCACAAGTTCCAAATTCATGCTGAAAGATGATCGTGTGTGGGCTGACACATTTCAATAATCGTTTTACCTTCCATGTTAATCATTACACTAGTCAATCCTGGGACACACACACACAAATGCATAAACAAACTAGATAAATAAATCAGCCAATCAATAATTAACTGATCCATCCTCAAACTCCATTGCCAAAGAAACAGCAGAGACAGCAAAGCTGTCTGCGTTGACATATTTTCCGTTTTCCAGGTTATTTTGCACAGGAAAAACCTTAAGCCACGTGTGAACGGAGGACGGAGGACGAATGAACTGGATGACACCCCACAATCAACACTCATCATTCTACATTCAACATGCATTGCAATACCCATTCATGTGCTTTTTACTCTCGCGTCTTTTGGTCTTTTGGATTTTATTCTGTAGGAAAATAGGAAACTCTGAAATGAAATGAAAATGTTGAAATTTTCCCCATTTGACTTGCTGAATAAATTCCAGTGCCAATGAAACGCACGGAGATTTTTTTTGCCCTTTCCAGGCTCAACCGATTGTCTTAACTCCCACACCAAATTTTACATAAAATATCAGGGATTTTCAATAAAGTAGGTGCAAATGTTACTGCATGGTTATGGAATTTCAAAAACTGGGAATAAAACAGCCGGAAAAATAGCTTCATTTAAAAATTGCTTTTGCTTTCGATAAAATGTTAGAAATATTTCGAATGTTATTACAAAATCCACTTGTTTTTAATTACAATTTATTTCTATTCGAGAAGAAAAGAAAGAAATTCCAAGTCAAATATTTGTTTATGAGTAAAAGTTTTGTTTTTTCCTTTCATTCATTTCTTTTTTTTCTGAATGACGGGAAATGATGGAAATTCATGGAAACACTCAAGACTCAAGACTCCGGACACTCGCACTCCAACCGGTTGAATGTGAGCTGCTCCCATGGAAATTCAAGGGCTAAATATTGACCCAGTTCTTTCCGTCTCAATTATTTTGTCCACTGTCCACAGCATCACAGGAGCCAATCGGCTAGAAAAGAGAAAAATTCTTGTCCCCAATACACAGTCAATGTAAAGGATAACCCAAAATCAAAACACGTTTCAGTTTTCACTGCTTCTCGCCTCCTTGACCGGAGTGTAACAATTCATGCACATCTCAATCTTTCTGTGCACAACTTTTTTCCCCTTGTGAGTTTGAAATATGCACAATGCACAAGAATGTAAAACATGCTCCGTAAATTTCTCAATGCCCAACACTTCAACATGGATCATGGATCAACACGACACGTGCTCACATTTGACCGGTAGGACGTTGAGTGCGAGTGTCTCGAGTCTTGAGTCTTGAGTGTTTTCATCAACTTCCATCATTTCCCGTCATTCGGAGAAAAAAAGAAATGCATGAAAAGACAAAACAAAACTTTGACTCATGCACATTCACAATTTCCACTCGACGATTGATTCACATGGTAAGATTTCAGCTAATTTTAGTCCAGGCGAAACTAGACATGTAAATATCTGTACATTGTACATTGTGCATACTAAATCTTCGTCTAGCTGATTCCTGTGGTTTTATTCCTTTGTTAAATATGAATATCAAGCGAGTTGAGGCAAATTGAGTGAAACAGAGAAAATGACAGAGCCCGAGAAAGAGAGAATTTGAGTGAACGGAATGAAAAGGAGAGAATAAAAGTGACAGCAAGAGAGAGTGTGTGTCAATGTATTTTTTCAGTGTAATCAAGAATCAAGAATCAAGAATCAAGAATTGTGAATGTTGTAAGTTACGACTCGTAACTGAATTAAAATGGTAATACAAATCTTGAATATTTAATTTTATTTTGCATGTTAACCTGTGTCTCAACCTGTTAAAAAGGCATTTATGTACGCACACAAAAAATATGTACGCACTAAAATGTCATTACGCGTCCCGCTTCCTGTCTCAGCATGGCAACACCTTTTCCGCTTTTGCCGTTGGAATTCCAATAATCGGGAAAAGTTGTGCACAAGTTGAGAAGGGACATCGAGTCGCGTGTCGAGTGTGTGAGTTTTCTCGCGAGTCTCAAGTGTCCAGTCTGAATTTGATACGAAACAGAGAAGAGTAGATTCAGTTGTCTTTTTATTGCGCCTTTTCTCTTTCCGTTACACAATCCTGGTCAAAATAAATAGCATTTACACTCAAAAGTAAACTTTGTGTCTGCTTGTCTGTCGTCTCAGTTTTTTCCTACATCTGTAATCTCGAATCTCGACTCTGAGAACTTGAGAATTGACGTTAGACATTGCCCACACACACACGCCTTTGCATTTTTTACATAAGGAGAAAATCTCAAACTACCTCAACTTTTTTCTCGTTTCCCGATCTCTGCACAATCATAAAATTGATTTTGTGAAAAAATTTAATGAAAAACATTCAAGAATATTTGTAATCCCATTTAAAAGCCCACACACGATTTTCATGCATGCATAATATTTTACATATTTTTCTGCACAGCTCAAAAGCTAACTTTGTTTTGTTTTGAGTCAACAGGGAGCGAAAAAGATGATTTGCGGTTGGTGGAAGCGCCACGTGTTGATTAAATATCCAGAATAAAATTGTGACCAATTAGCCAGAAACTCGGGCTAGTTTTTATCTGTTTCATAATGCGTACTTTTCGACGTCCCCCTTGCAAATCTTGTAATTCGGATGCGTCTTTTACCCACGCAAAATTACATCACCAAGACTCGTGGAAGCAGGAAGTCGCAAGGAGGGCAGGAAGACCGGAAGACAGGAAGACAGGAAACGGGAGGGAGAGATGCGAATGGAAAAATAGAAAACAGGTGAAAAATCGGAATGTGTGCACCGAGAAATCGTTTCATTTGTCATTTTCTAAACCAACGTCGCGTCGACAGTCACAATAAAAGAGAAAGCAGAGAGAGAAAAATTGAGAGGGACAGTCGTCACCCAAATCTGCATCTTGACAGTTGACAGTGGATTGTCTTTCATCTCCTTCACTGTGTTTGTTGGTGCTTGTCACAACTTGTCAACTCGAGTGTGTAGAGTGTAAAGTGTACAGTGTAGGCTTCACCTGCGTAATTTCTCACTGGTTCTCATCCCACTCCTCACTTTGAATTCTTAACAGGGCGTTTTTGCGTATTTTTAAAAGCCAAATAAATAAGATCCATATTTTTACAATAATTGTACCAAAATTATTATTTATACCAAAAATCGAATCCAAATTTTGCATACAAATAAAAATTCTATTTTCTTTTGGTCCAATTAAAAATTTGTAACACTTGATTCATTTGATTTTAAAGTTTAGAGGAAAACTTGAAACTGTTTTCTTCTTTCGGTATTGTACAGCCCAAACCTATACACAAAACATCAAACTGGAACCGGAATCCTGAGTCTGGAATCTGGAATCTGGATTCAATCGTCACGTGACAAGGTATTTAATTTGTATTTCGATTGACTCTTCATTGTATTGTATTGTTGGGGCTACTCCTCGCCCTCTGCTCTCTCCTCTTCAAAGGCATACATGAGAATTTCATGCACAGTGTACACTGTACACCTGGCCCATTTGCATAGATGTACATACTTAAAGATAGGTAACCCATCCATGCCCATGCCGGCCAAATATCAGCTTAACTTACTACTCTTGACCATAACACATACCACTTAATATTTTCTGACTCTTCATATTTTATTGGCTTTGAATTTCTACACACTTGCATTTTGCTTAAGTTAGGCAGTTGATTTTGTGGCTCAAGTAAATTGAAGATTTCAAGATCAAAGTTCAAGGACAGTAAAATTGATAAGGCGAGAGACAAAATGAAAAGAAAAGCTGAGAAAGAGAGAGAGCGAAAATGATGTGAAATTTAAGTTTTGCTACATTTTTTTCAATCGCCGTCAATCCAAATCAATCTTTATGCAAAGTTCGTATGATTCGTTATCGATTCTCAGCTCTTAAACTTGATTTAATTTCTGCACTGTTAGGCAATCTCTCAGTAGAACATTCGTCACAGTTTTATTTGCGTGCAAACTGCTGAAAATGTTTATGGTCATGTACAAAAATGTGTTGTCTCTTACTGACAATGTTTCATGCTGTAGTAATCAAATTGTTCTAATTACCGTGCAAAATAACTGAGTAAATCAATACAAATGGAAATTCCTCTACGACCGTTGATTTGTCCTACAATTTCAAAACCAGTGGATTAAACATGAATTTTGTGGCTGATGCTTCAAAGGGCAAAAATAAATAAACATCTGCATTCAGCACGATCCATGAATCCTCAACGTACAAAGTACAATAGACAACAGACAGGTGAAAAGGAGGCTTCAAAATGGATCAGCGGCCACTTTCTTCTTTTTCCTCTTTGGATTTTAATTCCCGCACAATTTCACTACATCAATTGATTTTCATGTTTTCTTGTGATAGATTAAAAGTTGTGGATTTGCAAATCAATATTTGCGCTAGGATTTTTCATATACTCAAATATTTCCAGTTTCTGGATTTTTCCATTTTATTTATACGTGAACCTGGATCTTTTATCTTTTGATTTTCTTTCATTTTCCCCTATTCCCAACACAACTCAGATTTCTTTAGCAGAATTTGCATACATAAATTTCAACTGATTTATCTCTGTTTTGTGTTTGCAAATGATTAATAAATAATGCTGATTGTTTTTCTGAATTTCAAACAGATTTTACTCAAATCTCAAATCTCGAATCTCAAATCTCAAATCTCGAATCTCGAATCTCGAAGGTAAGAATAAAAAAGTGTCCACTGTTATTTAAAAGAATTTTATTCCCTTGACAGTGAAAAAGTTAAAATCCTTTTTGGATTTCTTTCTCTCATAATATTTATTCCTCCGTCTTTTTTGTCCTTTGTCAATTTCAGCAGAGGAAGAGGAAAATAACACGAGAGAGATAAAGTCAGAGGCACGCAAAGAACAGGGTGCGAAAAACCAATATCACTCAAAATCGACAAAAAAACGGACAACTCTTCGACTTTTGCCAGGACCATGACAAAACCCACCGGAAACCACGGACAACAAAAGAAGTCTAGTCAATCTAGAATCTAGAACCAAAATGGCCGCGTTTGTAATCGCCATTTGTGTGGGTGGAAGTGCCATCGTGTTGTCTGCGGTCGCTTTTAAATGCCTCAAGTACTACAATTTGCGGTTTAGAGCGTGTCCAGTGTGTCAGTTTTATGAAATGAGTCCCTGTCCACACCCGCTGAACGTTGAGCACTGAACATCGCACTTCGACTTGTCCGTTTCCCTGACTCATTTCCATTTTAATATTTCATCACGAGTCTCGAGTTCAGTGAAATCCACAAAAGTATAGTAAAAAAATATTAAACACTAAACATTTTCCAAATTCCACGGATTCCCATGAAACTGAGGATTGTGAGAAAAAATCAGAGATTTGTTTCCTGCAAACAGAGTGTAATATTTGAGATTTTTTAACAAAACCATCTAAATACACGGCGTGCAAATCATAAACAGACTGATTAAACAACAAGGGCAAATTCAATTCGTCTGAACGAGTAAAAACAATTAGTTTAAAAACAGGAGCAAATTAGTTTAGCTGTAGAATTATGTCGGAGTTTGCTGAGATTTTCCAGTGGCCCAAGTTTCCGCCTGGTGTAAAACTTGTGGAGATTTCAACAGGCCGCACTTTTGTTGTGTTTCAGGCCCTTTTTCAACATTCTCGTCGAGAATTTGTCTACACCTGCAAAAAGCGTCTGACCCACTCCGTTTGTCATTGCTTTTTTGAGTCACAATTAACCCTCAAAGTCGAAGGGTGAAAAGTCCCATCAAAAGAGAAAGCGAGAGAGACAACACCCAATACCAAACACAAAAACCAGGATAAAAAGAAAAAGAAAGTTCAATTCCAAATTCAAAAGAGTAAAAAGAACTAGTCTAAAAAATACAGATATAAATTAATTTCTTTCCAAAAAAATGGATTAGTTTTAAAATGTAGAAAGTGAAAAGTGTACT
This sequence comes from Sminthurinus aureus, assembly GCA_034698265.1. Taxonomy (NCBI): domain Eukaryota; kingdom Metazoa; phylum Arthropoda; class Collembola; order Symphypleona; family Katiannidae; genus Sminthurinus; species Sminthurinus aureus. The sequence goes on along the minus strand of JAQGBH010006347.1, from coordinate 3,035 downwards.
TTATATGGACTTCAAAAGAAAATCTCGTGTCTCATTTTTCTACTCGGAATTGTGAATTTGGATGAGATGAGACAATGAAACGTAAATTCAAAGACAAAGTGCAAATTCAAAGAATGAAACAAATGAAATGAATTGAACTAAAGTGCTCAACACTCAACACTCAACATTTTTCTGCATCCCGGCTGACGGATCTCCGCATCAACTCAACAGGATAAATTTCAGCTTTGTCTTTTACTGCAAAGGTAATTTAGTAAATCAGAATCCATTAAAATTTCATGCGCCTAAAAAGTTACTCTTCTTTTCCGCAGTATTGATTTAATTTTTTCCCATTTCTGTTCTGTTTTGCATTTTCTTTTTTTCAGTTTCCGAACCGACGTCAAACTGGAATCTTGAATCTGGAATCTGCTAGCTGCGAGCCATTGTCAATATGTAATTTTGAGCTCAAGAACCCAAAGTTGTCAATAAAATCACTGTCAACTGTCAACTGGCAAGTGGATATTAGACAAAGGTAAAATGCAAAATTTTTCTTAATTTTTACACCTGTCATTTCTCTTTTGCACCAAACGTCACATGTGTGAAAATTTAAAAATGTTCTTACTCTTTTTTCTCTCAGGGCTCCAGTGTCGTCTATGAAGAGTCATTTTCTAAATTTTACAGGGTAAAAAGTATAAGCAAATGGAAATAAAAGAATGAACTAAAATCTGGACTCCGGATTGTTGGCTGTTGAGTGTGACTGGAGAAAGTAGTGCTAAAAAAATAAAAATGAGACCTGAAAATGTGATTACTTGTAAATTTTTCTCAGTAGAAATGATGAACCATTTTTATCCAACTAAATACACGTAAAAACATAAACTGATCTGAAATGACTTTTTACATGTTCCTGATTGTACTGGCTGTTGTGTTTAGTTGTTGTTGTTTCTCCTGTTGTGCGTTTTACGCCGCTCAGCTTTGCAGCTGGTGGAACTTTCGGAATCGAATTTGTGACGACTGTCGAGATGAGCGGCGTCATCAGTATGAGCTCAAATACAGAGCTTGCCCGCATGGGCGTCAAACCAATCAACAAAATGATCTTCCCATTCTCAATTCAAATGTGTGAAAATATTTAGTTTAAAAATACAGAAAACTCAGTTTCTTCCTGAAAAAAATTGGGTTTTTTGTTAATGATACAAAGTAAAATGTGTGCTGTATTTTAAGCGTGATTTTTATGTTCAATGTTTTTATGTTCAACTGGGAATTGTAATGTGTGATGTGGGACTAAAATATTAACATAAAGACAAAATAAAAATCACAAAGAACCAAGAAAATGAAATTAATTAAGCTGTATCGGTTTCAACACTCAACCGGCTTTTGTTCGTGTTTATTTTCTTGTCCTCGGATGGTCAGCCTGGAAAGTGGAAACTGGTCACTGGACTTTACTCAAAATAATACAAATTACATGGTAACTGACAAAATCATGAAACACGAATAATTTATGTACAAAAAATGCTCTCTGTTCCTTTTCCCAACCCAACCAACGGCTTCATTTGTTTTTACACAGGGCAAAATTTGTACCGGGGAAATAGTTAATAGTTAATTGATTTTTTGTTTTTTTTTGTTTTTGTTCTTCAGTTTCTGCATCACCATGAAATCTGGAATCTGGAATCTGGAGCCGTCAGAATCCAGTCAGAATGCACCATTTCTACTGGGACTTCTTAAACCAACCGCCAAAATCTTCAGTCCAGAAGATTCATCATGACTCATTTTCCATTGTCAATTGTCAGTTGTGATCCCAACAACAACCAAAACTCCCTCTCCCGAAAACACTTTCAACAGTCAATTGGATGCTCAAAATTGAACATTGACTTCCGTTTGATTTGTTTCCCGTGACAATTGAAAATTCCAGCCAGAAAATGAATACTGGCCAAAAAATATTGTCATGAATTCTGTCTTGTTTACTGTAATTATATTTTTCCAAAAATAAGCATGATTATTCGATTCTCTGCTGAAAGGCAAAACAAAACATGCAAATTGAACCCTCGCCTAAAAAAGGACCTAAAAAATACTTGTACCTGTTTTCTAAATTTTAAATTGTAAATTACTACAGTCATCATCAGTCATTAAGTCATCAAGTAACTTTTAATGAATTGATTGTCAATTTTCAATTGGCCAAAAGGCCCGAAGCTTAAATAATGTGCCAAATTAAAAATTAAAGAAATCACTTAAAATTGACACATGTAAAATGTAAATTGTCTCGTGTATAAGAAAACAGACCACACACATTGTGAACTTTGTAGAGTAAATATATTTATAATTTATAGTATAGATGAATTGATTAAGATTATAGTAAAATTGTCCAGAAACTAGAGACAAAGAATCGCTTGAAGCGCACAAATATTTTGTACAAATTGTTTGTATTTTGATTGTATCAAAAAATATTTTCTGTATTTGTTGTTGGAGAAAGTACACGCTTCAAGCTATAGATTAGAAATTTAGAAATACATGCGAAGCTGCATAGGAAAAATGAGTGATCAATTAGTGGATGCACATTTTTGCCATCCAGCTTCTCTCATGATACAAAAGATTTGTCCCCGTTCAATGTCGTGCGTAAAGCGTACATGTGATTTCTGTTAAATGTTTCTCATCCTAAAATGTCTTGAGTCTTGAGTCTCAACACTCAAGTTGAAAAGAAATGGAGTTGACTCGAGTCTCTCGTAATTGTGTTGTGCTATGAAAACTTTGTGATTAAAATATCAGCGACAATTGTCACTACAAATGTCAATTCTTGACCTTCTTCATCGTCATAAGTCATCAGCTTTTATCTCATTCCTTAACTTATATCAAATGGGCGTATTTTTAGCGGAGCACATTCCAATGTTCATTTTACCATCCCTACATAATATAATCATCACATTGCCAAATCATGGAGATCATAAACCGAAAAAAATCCAAAAACCTCGTCACCCTAATATCTCAAATGAGTTATTTCACGTTTTATATTGGTGAAAAAATGGTTATGAACTTTGGTAACGTTTTTAAAGCGTGATTTTTTCGTTATC
>JAQGBH010006346.1:0-12673 GCA_034698265.1 Sminthurinus aureus | reverse complement strand
TTCATTATTATCCCGACATGAATAACAAAAGACGTATCAGTATGATGAATTTGTGTTTTGTGTTTTGTGTACAAAATGTAAAATACAGTAGCACTTGTCATAAATAATAATTTCTAAATATGATGTATTATTTATTATTTATATATACGGTACAACTTGACATGTGACAGAGTTGTCAGATAATTCTGGCTGATAGTTTAAATCATAATACCTACTCTAAAAATAAGCCAACTCTGGTATTTACATAGGTTTAACGGTGGATAGTGGATATATCAGGCTAAAAACAACTTAATTTAAAGTCTGAATATAGGCAAAAGTATTACAACTGTATTATGTAATATAATTTGCATTTAAATCTGTTGAAATTCGCTAAAAATATGCAATTTACGTACTCAGCTAAGCATTTTGATTTTTGATTAATCTCTAAACTTCAATAGCAAATACCAAACAAATATAAATTAATGTATAGTTTTACTTTAAGTTTTATGGTGATCATTATCTTTCTATGTATACAGGTAATCGGTGCGATTAAATAATGATGGATGAGTTTATGGATCTTTGATGTTTGAGATTACTGGCAGCTATAACAACTGGAAACTGGCAAGTAACAGTATTTAGCTCAGTTATGAGACGTGTAATATGACAGGCTGCCGTCTAGTTTTACTTTGACAGAATATGAAGCATGAAGCATAAATGGATTTCAAATTTATCTATCCATCTAAAATATGTAGGTAGCCGTTCAGAGCTGGTAATCTGGAACATAGTTTGTAATGTGTTATGTATTACATATTACACATAACACAAGGTATGTAGTAAAAAAATTCCCAAGTGCTTACTTATTTTGGATACAGCAATTGAAAAAATATTGACGACTGACAACAAAACTTGAAAACAGGAGAGTATTTTTCATCTCGTCAAAAATCATAACTAAACTGTGGAAACACACTTATTCCTGTTAAATACGTGAATGGATTCTCAACTTTGTGTTTTATATACATGTCTATAAACCGTGTACAGTACACAGTATGCAGAGATTCCTCTTAAATGTTTACGGAGGAAAATAAAGTAATGCTAATATTGTATTTAGAGAACATTTAAAAAAATACAATTCTGAATAAAAACATAACATAACATGTTGCATAATTCTGACAGGAAGTACAATGCATCGTCATGCAAAACTACAAACTACAATCGAAATATATGCACAGGAGCTGCATACAACATTGAACTTGAAAATGAAAAAGATCCTTGTTTGGTATTAGGTATACAAAATACAGAAGCTTATATGCAATTGAATAACATTCAATGTGGGGTGAACAGTTTTTGATAGACATTTACATTACGTTTCTCTTCTTGTGAAACTCAGGCTGGTTACGTGTATAATCTCTAATGTCATACAATTCATACACCAAACGTTGTACCTTGTAGGAATTTGAGCGTGTGTGTATGAAGTGTGCATGTAATATTAATATAAAATTCATGCCCACGGTTACCTGGATTTCGGGTTGCCAAGCTGATATTCAAATTTGAATAGAATCTAGATGAAAGATTAACTGTGATGGTTTTTTGAATAAATCCAAACTTTTCATTTACATCAGAATGATGCTGGACATCCATTCACAAAGAGAGACTAAAAGGTCCAATGACTTGGCTTAGCGTGCGGCATTACATTTTGAAAGTTTATCAATACACTTGCCAATGTATATTTTGTGTTTATATAGGTGAGTTCAATTAAAGGATGACAGGAAATTTTAGAAGCCAAGGAAATTTAGTTTTTCTCTTTTTATTCATAAAATGATAAAAATGATGTTTTTCAACGCATACATACATTCATCAATAAATTGCATGCATGACTTTGCATATACATTTCGACATCATGTCCTCTTTTGTGCAAGCTTCTGTTGTTGTGTGTTAAGGAATGCATCCTGTATGTGCAAGGTACAATGTGCCAGTTAAAACATACAATTACTGATTGCATACGAGTTTTTGTCTTTATGTGGAAAAGTTTGTCCTTTTTGCCTAATGGTTGAAATTTTGACATCTGGCATAGATTATTGGCATTTAGAAAAATGAAAAACAAAAAACTTTCCGAGAAGAGAAGAAAACATGCTATTGAAGTCCATTACTTGTGTTGTTTTTAGTATTTAGTTCTCCAAGTTCTTCCTATGTGGTTATAGATTTTCACACTTGTGTAAGCATCTAATGGACACATGTCCATAAATGGTTAGAAATTCCAGGTAGAAACTTCTTTTGACATGGATATGCCATTTTCATATTCAGTCGTCAACAGTGACAAATTTGGCTCTGTAACAACGAAATCAGACACTTGAGATTAAGTTGAGAAAATGAGAGAATTCCTCAGTAACCGACCCTTTGGGTTGTTTCTGCTGAAATTTTACATTGTCCTGGCATGGATTTTTGGTCTCTTTCCCATAAAACATCCCTTTTGTCCCATAAAAAAATATGAATTTAGATACGTCAGTGTAATGTTTGTGGTGAGTCTCCTCTTTGTCATCTGGCCCACTTTCATTTTGTTTCACACGGACTATTCGAGTGATCTGGAGCTGGATCTCCTGTCCGCCCGCATTCTCCATTATACATCCCTAATTTCCATGTACGCAACAAATATTCTTGTCCGATTCTCGGCTATTGTCTACTGTCAGGACATGCTTCAATTCTTCAAAATTCTGTATGCAAATGAAAACCTTCGACATCAAGAACATCAACAGCAACAACAGCGTTTCAATAGCTATGAAGAAAAAGCCATTCTTAAATTCAAACGCAGATGGAACGCTCGAAAAACATTTTATTTCACCGTTTTATTTCTGGGTTCAACAATTTATTTCATATTCAAGAACAAATCAAAAGAAAACCGAACACAACAACTCTTTGAATCTAAAGATGCTACAGCTTTTACTCCCTATTTCACTTTAGACGTTTTCCTCTGCATCTTTGCCGACTTATCTGACTTTACTGCGCCCATTTTTGGCTTCTCCTTCTTTTTCATTTTTAGTGTAGTGCTTGCGGAGGAACATGAAAAATTGAGTAGAGTCCTTTTAAAGCTAATCAAGAAGGAAGAACTGAAAAAAGGCGAGCACTCAATAATAAACGAAAACAATAACGGTGCAGCGTATCATCAAGAAGTCAAGTGTGTGAAAGAGGTCAATAGTCAGAGTCAACCGCTTACACCATTGGAAATACCCGTAGAAATCCTTGGATACACACAATATCAAAGCGAGAAAATATCAATCATTCAACCTTTGAATGATTGTATTTTGCCCAATAAAATGTACGGCACAGCAGGGATGAAAAATGAACATGGAGACTTTGCGATTCAATTTCTAAACCTACAAAAATGTTTTAAATTCTTTTCAAAACTTGGAGGAAATTTCATTTTGGCAATATGCATCTTTGTCATCTCTGGACTTTGTAAAAATATTAGCATGTTTACATTTCTGAGTAATCAAAAAGTGTATTCTACCGTATTTCACTTGACCATGGCGGTTGGTCTCATTACTTTAATCGCTCATGTAGGAAATTTCGTGAACAAAAAGGTACTTACTGCAATAAATATTACCATTGTACGAGAGACTTAAACATTCAGATTCAAATACAAGAAATTGAGTAGTAATGTAATTTTTTTGTTTTTTATTTCATAATTCTTTTAAAGATCAAGAATAATCGTCAAAAAGTCAAGAATGCCATTGCACAACATCAGCCATCTGAAAACGTTCCATACTAACAAAAGCTTCAATTTATTTATTTATGTTGTCATTTAACAATTGTATTAATACATATTTTTTATTACAACTTTTACAACTTGATGTTCTGAAAATATTTGTTTATGTTAATCTTTAATTGTCATATTTATAGAGTTCCATGTTTTTCAACTGGGGTAATTGGTTCGTTGACTGGGAGTACACACTGACAGCTCGAGACTTTTTAGTTGTCGATCACCCACTCATCCTTTCGGTGCAGTGAAATTTTCCATTTTCTTTTTGCTTTTTATTTCAACAACATCATAAATAATTATTACTGTTCAGAGTTGAAAAGTTCTGCAATGTAAAACTTTATAATTTTATAATATTATATCTATTTTTTTCCTGTAGATCTTTGGGACCGTGATCACGTACTTCATTTTTATTTTTCAACTGAGAATAGCCGAGAGTGCGGACTTAGGCTAGCGTGTGTATTTGTTTTACAGTTTGCAGTTTTTTTTCTATGTAAACCTTACGTTGCTAAGAAAAAGTTATTAGCAAAATATCATCAAAAAGTCATCAATAAAATAAAAGAATCAAAGAATAATCCTTGTTGTAGATACTTTCACGCTTTATTCCTCCAAAATTGGACAAGTCAAAAGGAATTAGTTGGTTATTTTAAATTTAATTTTTTTATTAAACTGTGGAATTAGTGGCAGATTCAGTTGGCTTGTCTGACATCTGGAGTTGAAATACGAAAATAACGTAGGTCATGGTTGTTGCAAGGGCGGAGGGAACTATGGAATGGTTGACAGTGAAAAAATTGGCGGCATTTAATGACCACTTCCAATCACTCACCCAAAGTGTCACTTCTTTCAGTTGGTCCACATTCATCTACATCAAAAATTGAAACATTATTGATTCATTTTACATCATATTATTTACAATATTAGAGGATATAAAATGTAAAATGTAAAATACAGCTGAAAGTTGAGAGTAGAACCTTGAAATTGGGAATGTTTCTTGATAATCTCATTGTACAATTTTTCAACTCTTCGGTTTTCTGTGAAATTTTGCACTGCATAAAATTACCAAAGAAAGCGATGAGCGCCAACCAGAAAAGGGCGCCAATAGTTCCTGTGAATTAATTGAATTTACATTGAAAAATAAATTACTTTTTGTACTTTAAAAAAGTGTGTACAAATTTAAAAAAAAAAAGAAGATAGTGACCTCGATTACCTGGAATCATTTTAAAGGCTTGCGTAGTTGAAAGACAGTAGACGGAATGAATCAAGGATAGTACTACAGTCCACAAGACAGCCAGTGCAAGTGGTCCAGCAACCGTATTAAATAATTCAAAAGCCCTCTTCAACTCCTTGAATTTCTCAATGAATCTGTCCAGATATCTTTTTTCATCTCCCATCCAATCTACCCTGCTTGCTTTAAGTTGACCCTTGATGAGTAAAATTATGATAAAAAGTAATGATAACAATTCAATTCAATTCAACTTTATTTACGTGTTGAGAAGACAGCTCCGCAAGAACAAGCGCGCGCGGCGGCTGATCTACAACGGAAACTCACCGTTCGAAAACGCTTATCCCAAACTTGAACTTGTTTTTAAAATTTGCAGTTTTAGGATCACCCGGTAATATTTTATCCCAATTTTACAAATTCTTTGATACAGAATCAAAGAAGTGATGCTAGGCTCGCATCACTATGCAGATTCTTCAATTTGACCCCAACGTTTCACACGGCTACTGCGCATTCGTACAATGCTCTAGTATCTATTGCGCATGTGCACTAGGTTAAACTTTCCACGACAACTGAGTGAATTTTTGTAAAATATTGCATAACTTCGACGCCATGTGAAAAAAAATGATGTTTTAGCTCCGCAGTTTTTGGTGCCCTGCCTGGCACACTGAGCGAATCCCCGGTAACCTAAGGGGTTTTTCGACTAATTTGAATGTGCTCTTTCGAATGGTGAAGGTTTCAAGAAGATCAGAGGTGTAATGTTTTTGGCCAAAATTGAGTTGTAAATTATATTATTGGTTGGTAATGACTACTACGAATCCAACTTTTTTCGTATTAGTCATTATCATTATTTTTTATCATAATTTTACTCACCCAGCAAATTTTTAGCTCGTTAGTGTAACCGATATATAGTGAGATGAGATTTATGCCCAATAGGATACCGATGGAGCTGGCGTATGACAGTCCAGCAACAATGAAAAGGCTGTTGAGCCAGAAAACAATCTTGATAATCCATTCCACACGTGGTACCATTGTCAGCATGACATAGCTTGGTATCGGTTCGAAAAAATTGACAAAATTAGTTACTCGAAGGTAATTGTGAGTGAAGTGGAACAGATTGGCTACAACAATTGTCACATAAGCTTTGTACATGTAGTGACAAAATTTACATTGGATGCCTCGGAGCTCTTCAAGCTTGTCAACTAGTTTAATCAACTCAATAATGAGAGGACAGCACATTATAGAGATGATTCGGATAGCAAAATCTCCTCCTACAATATGGACGATGGTGCCTGTCTCAACAACCAAATTTGAAAGTCCAGCACCAAGTGTGGTTTTGGTGTACGCGACAATTGAATTAATTGCAAAATCGACCATGACAGCAATGTCAAAAATCATTATAGCCACCGAGAAAAAGAGGATGGGATGAAAGAGAGAGAATTTAAAATTTTTTGAAGTTTTGAACGGGACATGAGCCGGAAAACAGCCCGTGAGCCAACCAAACAACAAAATAAGTCTTAAAGCGTTTTCTCCCATGATGATTTTTGTCTCTGTTAAGTTTTTGTACAACGAGAGGTTTTAAACGAATGATCTATACTTTTACCATTTAGATTTTACGCCAATCTTTACGACATGAATAAGTTTTTAGAGGAAAAATTTTGCTTGAGTTCCAAACACGAAATGTTTTTTTGTTTAAACTACATCCTCTGACTCAAAAACTAATAGTAATACAATCATAGTCGAATAATAGAAAATTCTAAATAAAGTCATTACAGGTAAACTACGTACGTAAACAATGAATGGGTTTGGGCATTTTGGGAATTCAAAGAAAATGCAACTTTAATCCTCTCGAGTTTTATTTTCATTTCCATTATTTTTCCTATTTGCTTCAATTTATATTGTACATTGTACACCAGAAAATATTGAAAAGAATAATGGACGACACACATAGTCAGAAGTACATAACTATTTACCACGTCATCAAGCCATATTTACATTTGGGGTGGTGGAGAAAGCATTCTGTTGATATTTGATATCATATTGTACTTTCTCTCCAAATTATCGATCCCATAGCAGAGCCATTATAATTCTATTATTCTACTTTGTTCCACTATTTATTGATCAACAAAAATGTTGAATGTATTCTATATTCAAATGTACAAATTACTCCAGTAATCACTCGTAATTGAAGATGGAAGTTGATATGAGCGAATAATGTAGGACAATGCAAATGCAAAAAAAAACAAGATGTTACACTTTGAACACCGTTGCATCAGGAGTCAGGAATAACATAAAGAAAGTACAAAATCAAGAGCACGAACGCATAATATGTGTGTACACTATACACTGTATACTGCACACACACATAATTTTATCCAGTTAAAATGACCTATCGTAACTTTGTAACGAAAATTCATATTTCGTCTTCTTAAACACATGGCCTATATTCTTTCCATAAAAAATCAATATTTTTATCTGCATTCTGTGTTCGTATCTGCTATCTACATTCGACATTCTTAAATTAAAAATGTGACATTTTATTCTTTTGTATGTTTAGTCAAATGTATGTAGAATGTAGACCATAGAAAAGTTCAGCATTTGATATTTGTGTAGGTAAGCTCTCATGATGCACAATGCACGATGGCCGAAGATCTGTTTTTGCCTATAAACTTTTTTATCTACTTAATATATTTACACGAATTTCTATAGTTACTGTAAATTTTAGTACACATCATCAGCATGGAAAAAATCTGCAGTCTGCAGTCACTATGGAAATTCACATATGCATATACTTATGTGCAGAAGTGCAACTCAAAGCAAAGTAAAGTAAATACAGAGAACAGAGATTCTGGAATCAGAAATATTCTTATTGAATATTGATCATTATGAACCGATTAAGAAGTTGCACATTTAATCAGCTTTTCATGGGTGTCATCTATCGTATATTTTAGCTTCTGCTTGAAAGTGCAAAGTTTTTGTCAAAGTAGAAATATACATTCATGATAGGATTACAGTTCTAGGTGTGAGTTGCAAAATTACACTCATTTTACATTGTACACTACACACAACACACAACAATTTTCACCAATACACATATTTATTTATGTATACATATGTAAAATTCTATTCAATGTGTATTAGAGTTTATATTGCATTATTTTAGTCGTTCAAATAGATGATAGATAGATAGAATATACACCATACAACATTGGTAATTTGATGACATTAGCGCGACGTAAATTTAACCATTATGAATTTAACCTTCGACTCTTTCTCTTTCTCCTTTTCATTCTGTGTTCTGTGCCTTTGCAATAAATCCTCTATCTTATCTCATCCAGTTGACATTTTGAATGAACGCTTCGTTCAGTATTATTTCTTTATATGTACACTTTTTACGTTCACTTGATGTATTATGTTATTACATATTATTATTCTATTGGACGTTAAATACTGGGCACTGGGTATACCAAGTACTAAGTACAATGCATCCAAAATTTATGTATTAGTTGTAGATTTTAGACTATAGATTGTAGACGGTTTACTGTTTGCACTGTATTTTTTATTCCTCTCATATTTCATATCTTATTTCATATTTTCCGTGTACTTTGCTATTTGCTACTGTGGTTGTAAACTGTGACTGTGATACAACAACGAACTGTTTACAGTACTGTTTTAGCTGTGACATTATTACGAGAAAATGTAGAAGTTAGAACTGACAGATTCTGACTAGCCACTATCTTATATACTATACATATATGGAAAATGGCACGGAGAAAACAGCCAAGAGTCAAATGTCATCTGTACTCTATAATGCAGTGCAGTGTGAGGAATTAAATTTGCATTAATACAAAAGAGAAATGGTGATGATGTGTGATATTATTAGATATAAGACCTGTAGCTTACTTAAATAACATACCATATTATTATATTTGTATTACGTGCTATGGTATATGTAGTATTATAATAGTCACCGCTCCAAATAGACATGATAATAATAAATAATAAACTGCTGATGACTTGAGACAAGAGAGACACAAAGATTTCCATGAAAACAACACGCACTCACATACAACGTTCGTATTATAATATAGCTCATTACATTTTTTAATAACAAAGAATTATTATTATTATTATGTGCTACATCTCCTTGTCAATTTTTGTGACTAATACAGAGTACAGAGAGTCAGTGCTGTAGTATGCTGTAGCTGTTCTGTTTTATTGACAGATGAAACCTAAAACCGTCTCAATAATTATTACACATGTAGTCTACTTTTGTTTTTTTATTATAAACTTCTCATCGACACTTTAACTGTAAATATGTGCAGTGTACAGTGCTACAGTGCAGTGTTGTGAGTTAAGTTTTAAGTGTGACTAAGAATTAAAGTGGCGTTGTTACTCTTGAGCAGAGTTTACAATTCACAATACATGAAAATTCAAATATTTTCCTTACATTTGCGTTTTGCATTTTGTGTTTTGCATTTCTTTAAAAAAAGAAAACTAAGCAAAGGATCATAATATAATAATAATACTTAGCATGACAATAAATAATGGTGCAGTTGGTGGTAACGGACATGAAGAAAAGAGACTTTCAAAAGATATTAAACTGACCAATTTTACTATCCCTGATTATCAGAATCCGAATCAGGGTCAAAGTTCAAGTCAAAGTCAAATTAGACAACATTTACCACCCATTGTTCAAAATAGGCCAAAAAAACCGATTCGTGAAAAATTGAAAGAAGTAGAAAATAAGGAAAAGGAAGGTAAAAGTGAGACAAAGCAAGAACCACAAGCTCATGCAAGTTCTGCAAATAATTTAAATTTAAACTCCGATTCAAATTCCAATCAAAATGTAAATGTACCATCGGCTCCGTTATTCTACTGGGAAAATTTTGGTGGACCGAAGCAAATGAGTCATCGTCCAAATTCAAATCTAGATTACTCACAACAGGTAGTGTGTAGTTTTATTTTACAGTTGTCAGTATATTGTGTTGTATGGTGTACAAAAATGAGCAAATAAATTCGTTAAATTGATCTTAAATCTTAAAAGTAATCAAGTTAATTTACCAATTCTCGATTATTTTCATCTTTCATTTAGGAAAGTTCAAAACAAGTCAAAATGAATTCTCAGCGTCTCCAACCGCAAACTTCCCGAAAAGATGAAGATGCAGATGAGGATGAGGAGCAAGATGAAACAAAAAGTCCTCTTCGACGGCAACGTCAAAAATATCAAGACAATCAGGATAAAGAGAATAATCTTCGAATTAATGGACTCCATCCGCATTATAATTACGAGTCATCTCGACATCCACCTCCTCGTTATAATTTTGATACTAATTCGGAGAATAATAATTATTGTTATAGTCCTCCATCAAGATTACCCTATAAAAGAATAGCAATTGGACTAGGGGTTCTTGTTTTTTTTCTTTTCATATTTTCCATCTCCATGACTATCGTTTATTTCACAAGTGGAAATAAAAAAGACTCAGGTACAACATCAAAGTTAATATTTTCAACATGGAAACATAAATTTTACGTTACATGTAATATTTCCAGTGCAGTAATAATCGTTTCTTTAAAACTGAATTTTGCAGGAGAAAATTCTTTAACAGAGATTAACTCGGGATATGCAAAACCAAACCAGCTCATTTTTTTTGATGATTTTGAGAGTCTTAATTTGAGTGTGTGGAGACATGAACGATATTTGTCGGTATGTTGAGTAAAAGTTCTTTGTAAATACTATAATATTATATAAGCAATAATTACAAAATTACAATGGTAAATTGTTGTTGGAAATACATATTTAAAATCTGAAATATTTCACATTACAGAAAGATGGTTTCGTTATTTATGGAACGAATACAAACAATAGTTACGTTGAAGAGTCAGTCCTCTACATTGAGCCGACACTTACAAGCGTTGAGTTCAATGAAAGTTTCGTCCAAACTGGCACCATTAAAATGGGACAGAATTTTGAAAGAGAGAATGGGTCAGTACAGCCAATAACTTTAAACAAATGATAATATTTCTATCTACTTTTTATGACTTTTGTCTTTTTATTCTAATAATAATTATTTCCATTTTATTTCATAATATTTACTTTGTATTTTAACTTTCGTTTGTACTGGATACTTGAACTTCAAAGATGTTCATCATTTTTACGACAAGAGTGTGAAAAGACAGCAACAGGGTCTCGCTACTATTCCATTTTAAATCCTATCATGTCCGCTTCATTAAGGTAATCATAATTTGATGATCTTTCACATGAAAATAAGCTCTATAATTTCAACTTTTTGTTTATATTATATTATTATCATTTCAGGACTAGTCAATCCTTCGCGTTCAAATATGGAACGATTTCAATGCGAGCTCAAATGCCAAAGGGGGATTGGATTTGGACAGGTAAAAAATAAATAGACAATTTTTTTCATAAAACGCATCAATCAAAATACTTCATACTTTTCACTAAAAATGTACTAGAATTTATGAAAAGTCTTTGGAATTAAAATTATTATATTTTATAGAAATATCCCTGATGCCGCGTTTCAATTTTTATGGAGAGCCAACAAACACTGAAAAGATCACACTGATAAATACTCGTGGAAATTCGTATTATCGTTCTGCCAATAATCAATCTGATTTTGGAAACAATCGAATTTGCTCAAAGTTAATTTACTCTGATACTGAGACCGAGGCAATTGGAACCATGACAGAATATTGTAAAGTATTTTCGTCGGAGAAGGGTGATGAGCCTGGTTTTGCTGAAGGATTTCACACTTTTAAATACGAGTGGACTCGAGATTTTCTCAAGATTTTTATAGATGACAAAATGATTGGAAAATTTGTGGTTGTCGTCAATTCCTTTGTTCCTGGCTCTGTTCGACATGTAGTGATTCCAGGAGATTCAGAGCATCCAGAATCGCGTGCTCCCTCATTCGACCAACAGTTCTATATTCAACTGCGAGTTCATGTTGGAGTCGGGTTCCCTGACACCGGATTTCGGTCCAGCTCTCGAAAACCATGGAGAAATGATCCTAGAAATGTATGTGTAGAAATGTGTATATGTACATCAGTATTTAAATATTAGAGCTAGTTTTCGTCATATTAATTTTAAACAAACATTGAATTTCCAATTTCTCTCATTCGTAGACTGGATCGGCTCCAATGGAATTTTGGGCGTCACACCACAGCTGGGAACCGTCCTGGAGAAATCGATCATCTGCTCTTCAAATTGACTACATTCGCGTCACATCTCTTGGCAAATAACAGAGATTGAAAGCAGAAAATAGGAATTTCTTTACTACGACCTATTTACTATTTATCTACTTACTCTTACTTTTTTTATGCGTATTTAGTATTTACTCTACATATTTGGTGTTTGATCATCAATGAGATGAGATGAGATTACTTATTTTAGTGTTCGATTATACTTTCAATATATCTGCGTAATTTCTAATAATTAATGAAAATTACAGGGAGGATAGTGCAATATTTTAATTTTATATTGTCAAGTCACAAAAGTGTGAGTTGTGAGTTTGAAGTTTGAATGCATGTTGAAGAATGAAGTATTTATTACAGGGATATTTGATACTGTACCCGAAAGAGAAATTGAAAGGTTTGAGCTCTGATTTTTAAAGTCAAAGTAACTAGTACAGTCCAGTGCCAGTAGCTGATTTCGACTTCTAGAAGCTTTTTCTAGAAGCCGATTTAGACTTCTATAGAAGTCT
>JAQGBH010006345.1:0-12675 GCA_034698265.1 Sminthurinus aureus | reverse complement strand
ATTTGATGCAGATGCTGATGAAAATCCTGGAATATTTGAATAACACAGATGTCCTTGTTTCCCGCCTTGTGTCTCGCCATTGGAATGAAACTGCATGTAATATCATCCGCTCAAGATCTACCCTTTACATTAAATTCCGTTTCTTGGAGAGCAAAACTCCTGCAATTAGATGGGTCGAAGGAGAAAAAATGCTTGGTGATTTTGTGGAATGTGCTTTGGCTTCAAAGAACTTTCCATTCACTCGCCTTGATTTTCGTGGGACCCAAAGGTCAATGTTTGATCATGCGGATTGGATTCAGTTTGTTTCCAAGTTGGGAAAAACTGTCAAGTCTTTGAAACTTTGGATCCTTCATGAGACGAATGAGGACGAGGGAGTGAGTCAACTTACAAAGATTTTCAGAGAATTGCTTTTGAATCAAACCAAACCAAAAGCTGGCTCTCAGCTGCCAAATCTCCAAGAATTCGGCCTCCTTTTTGATGCTCCTCCCTCAACTGTTTCTGCTCCATCAAAACTTGAGCTGTTCCCGAAAAATCTGGATTCGGGTTCAACCGCAAGTTCAACCGCACCGAAAACGGTTAGTCTCCCTCTTTTAAAAGTGATTCACCTGGATGAATTTTGGTTTGCAAATTACCCCCAAATTGTCACGGATCTTTTACGGGCTGCAACCAAATTACAAAAAATCCTCTTCATAAACCACCAAGTTGCTTGCAACAACAAAACTTTCGAGTATTTTCACCATCTCCAGTCCTTGGGAAAACTTGAGTGTCTTCAAGAATTGTCCTTAGAACCTACAAAAGAGTTTTTCCAAGCGGTCAAAAAAATGACCGCTACAGGTGCCACCGGTATTCCGTCATTTAAATTGAAAACGCTGGAATTAGGCTTCTTTGAGATCCAAGAGCAGGAAACAAGTGAGGAAAATGAGGAAAGTATGGACGTCTGGGCGGAGGCTTCAGTTTTCGTGTCCACTATTTTTCAAAGCAACAAGGACACGCTGCGAGAACTGAACACAGAATCTTTAGGATTCCTGGAAAATCTTCAACTTCCACGATTCAGCCAACTCACCAGCCTCGTTATTCAAGAGGAAAGTGATCAAATTGATGACGATCGACTGGCTGTTCTTCCACCTGGAATCAAAATGGCGGACACTTTCCCCGTTCTACGATCTTTAGGTAAAAGCGTTTGCTTTCTTTATGTCTTTGAAGCGCTTTGTGCAATTCATTTTTGTTGTACTTTTTATATTGTTTTTTTTAAAGCGCCTGGTTCAATTTTCCTTGGTTTTGTATTTTGGTTTTTCCAAGCCCGCTCTTTAATTTCTCTTGTTTTTTCTTGTGTGTCGTCTAGTGTTGGGTCTGCCGTGGTCTACTGCGTTTCCTGATTACGAGTGCATCTCTTCCATTCCAACTTTGACCTCTCTAAAAATCTTGGGAGCTAACGTGAGCGGAATGACCATTTCCGAAATCTCGTGCATGTGCCCGAATTTAAAAACATTCAAAATTTTACACACTGGAAGAAAAGGGATAGAACATTTTCCTGATGTCGGCAGCGCCATCTGGATCTACATGAAACAACTCGAGTCACTCAAGCTCAGCATCGATGCTCATTCTCCGGCTAATGCGTTTCCTGCTATCGATTCAACATTCACTGGATATTCAAGGGAAGATTGCGAGAGAATTTATGACTTGATCAAAGCGGACAAGCTGTTGAAAAAACGAGAATCTCAATTAAAAATCCCGCAATCTGAGTTGCAAGCGGAGCGGATAAATCCTTCGATTTTGGACCTCACAGGTAAATTTTTGAACACTTTGAACTTTAGACTGTTTAACTTTTTGCCATTTTTGCTACAAAGTTTGAAATTAAAACTAACAATACATTTTGTGCTTAATTTTATTTTTAATTTCCCTTCCGTTTTGCAGACTTGAGGCACTTGGAAATCTCTCTGATTGGTTGGTATTTGCACACTGACCCCCGTCCAACTTTGATCAAGAAGGCAATCACGTTTGTCAGTGAAGAATGTGCTTTTAAACTAATGGAAAATCTTGTGTATAAAACGGAGAAAGAAGTTAAATCTTATGATACAGAAAATTAGGAATGCAAAAATGAGGAGACATGGACAAAACTGGATTTTCCCACACGTTTTATTTTATTTTCTTAAATAATACAAACCTATTTAAATTTTATTACACATAATATTATTATAATTTTGTTTAATTTCATAGAATTTTTAATCCACTCATTAAACATGGTTAAAATTGTAACCTTAAATATAACATGTAACACCGCTGAATTTCAGTCTTAATTTTATACGGGTTTTCATCATTTTGATCCTGAATCTTGAATCTTGAATCGTGGAAATGTAACGAGCAGAGGGACAACATTTTTCAATGCTCAATACATAATACTCAATACAAAACCCCCAAGTTTTGTTTCTGCTACATTTTTATGGTATCTGCCGTTCATTTTGTTCTCTGCACGTCAGAGAATCAATACTACAACTTGTAGTCTACAAGTGTAAACTTGTACAGTTCAAACAGAACACAACTTTGTCTTGGACAGGAAAGACCTCTTGTTTCAAAAATTGGGGGGCGGAAATTGTAAAATGAAGGATCGTAAAACCTAAAAGGGTCGCTTTTCCTTTGCCTTTTCTCTACTACAAAGTTCCGATTCCCTTTTCTTGTCGCTCTCTCTCTTAAGATTTGACGAGATGTTCAAAGTTCTCGCTACTTTGTACACACAGCACACACTACACAGCACACTGCACACAGCCAAAAGCTCCATTCAATTTCCAATGCACTCACTCACTCCTTAGCACTTCCCCACAACAGCACTTGAACACTCGAACATTTGAACACAGTGGAGGACTAAAACAAGAAACCAAGTTTTCCTTTGATTTTGAACCTGTAGCTCACCAACACCAACATTGGGAATTTGCATTCACTTTGAATTCAAACGCAAATCGTTCTGGAATCGACTAGTCGACAAATTGTATAAATGTACTCGGTGTAAAGTGTGAAATTTAAGTAGAATTTACAATTAATAAAGCAGTAAAGAAGATGCAAGTTGAAAGGGCGAGTGTCAGCTGTTTATTATTTTGACAAATTTAATTGTGTTTTGGATTTTTGATTTTTAAGTGGATTGTCAAAGAGTCAAATTCCTTTGCACTTGCCTTTGCTATTGGTATTTTCATCAATAATCAATAATATTCGTAGGTCTTACCAAAAACCATTTTATGTTTTCATGTGTTTGATTATTTTTGTGTCATGTGATTAATTGAGATTTGAGTTACGAGAATTAAGTATATTTATTTTTAACATTTATACAAAATACAAACAAATCTTGAATACACGTTTGAGCCCAAGTGGCTGAAACTATGTGAATAATAATAATAATACGTGCATCAAATTGTAGGGAAAAAATTGGGAAATTTTGTCCATGAAAATCCTCAACTTTGTCACCTAACAATTCTATTTTTAATTTTCCCATCCAAACAAAGTTTTTTTCCCGTTTGCTGATTTATGACTAAACAAATTTTTATGTGAAACAATCAACACAGGTGCGGATAAATCCTGTTGAGAATAAGTTTTTGAATATTGACGAGCAAACTTTGTAGGGTCTTGGATGTTTTTGTGGGTAGTGTCAAAAGTCAAAAGTAGAGGAAACGGGTTACATGAACAAAATAAATTCGGTGTAAATTTTGTATAAAAAAGGATGAATGATCAAGAGCCGTCAACGTCGTCATCTTCATCGTCATCGTCAGCACGTACAAAAAATGCACAGTGGAGGACTACCATGGAAACAATAGAAAGTCAAGGTCAAGTGCACAAAAAGTTAATGGAGGGTTCAAAGTCAAAAAATACAAATGATTTACCATTTCAAGTAGAGCAAGTGGGCGAGAGCAAATATTTTATTGCCAAACTCCCGACAGAGGTACGTAAAACACATGTGACAGGGTTTTAAAATATCCCAATTTTGCTTTTAAACTCAAGGGGAACAAAAAGGGTTTTTTGTTAAAAGTTTTTGTAAAAGTTTTATGCAATTACTACAATTATCTAAAATTTGTGATGGTTTTGTTTCATTTATCATTTTTTGATGTAGATGCTGATGAAAGTGTTGGAGCAGTTGGATAATAAAAATGTTTTTGTTTCCCGTCTTGTGTCTCGCCATTGGAATGGAATTGCAAGTAAAATCCTTAGAGCAAGATCCAGCCTTTATATAAAATTCACTTATTCCAAGAGCACAACAACAAGGGGAAAACATGAAATTAAGGAAAAGGACGGAGAAAAACCGCTTCGTGATTTTGTGGCATGTGCTTTAACCTCCCAAGACTTTCCATTCACTCGCTTCCAATTTGAAGGGAGCCAAAAGTCAATGTTTGAGCATCCGGCTTGGATCCGATTTATTTCCAAGTTGGGGAAAAGAGTCAAGTCTTTGATATTTGGGATACGCCTTGAGAATCTTCAGAAGGAGGAGGATAAAATGAGTCAACTTACAATTGTGTGGAGGAAGCTGCTTTTGAAACGGCTGCCGAATCTGGAAGAATTCGGTCTTTACTTTATTTCTGGTCTATCAACAACTGTCTCGTCAGCAGTTGAGTTGTTCCCGAATCATTCAGATTCGGATTCTGATGGAGAAAAATCTTGTTCATCAAATTCAATAGAAGCGGTTTGTCTCCCTCATTTAAAAGTGCTTCACCTGGATGAACTTTGTTTTTTAAACTGCCTTCGAGTTGTTCGCGGGCTCCTGCGGGCTGCAGTCAATTTGAAAAAAATCCAGTACACAAACCCCCAATATTTTCCGACTAACCAAATGTTTGAAAATTTTCTCCTTCTCCAGTCCATGGGAAAACTTGAGTGTCTTGAGGACTTGACTCTAGAGCCAACAACTGTAATTTTGTCAGAGACCAAGAAACGTTCAGCAACCGGAGAAGCAAATGCAATTCCAGCATTCGGATTGAAAAGACTCAAATTGAGTTTAAAAAAGATCCACGAGTATAAAAAATACGCAAATGAGGATAATATTGACGTGTGGTCCGAGGCTTCCCTTTTCTTGTCCGCCATTTTTGAAAGCAGTAAAGACACGCTGCGAGAATTGAACACAGAACCTTTAGGATTCTTGGAAAATCTTCAACTTCCACCATTCAGCCAACTCACCAGCCTCATTATTCAAGAGAAATGGAACGGAGTCAAGGACACGATTCAAATGGCGGTTCTTCCATCTCCTTCCAAAATGGCGGACACTTTTCCCCTTTTACGATCTTTGGGTAAGAATTTATTTTCTTTTTGAATCCATTTCTCCAGCATTCTCTTTAATTTTTCTTCCGTTTTGTATTTTGTATCCTTTTTGCGGAAGCGCCGTCTTTAATTCATCTTCTTTTTTTTTGTGTATTTTTGTAGTGCTGGGACTATCCTGGTCTACTGCGTTTCCTGATTACGATCCCGTCTCCTCCGTTCCAACTTTGACCTCTCTAAAAATCTTGGGAGCTGACGTGAGCGGAATGAACATTTTCGAAATCTCGTCCATGTGCCCAAATTTGAAAACATTCGAAATTTTACACACTGCAAGAAAAGCAATCGAAAACTTCCCTGACGTCGGCAGCGCCATCTGGATCCACATGCAACAACTTGAATCACTCAAGCTCAGCATTGATGCTCTTTCTCCAGCAAATGCGTTTCCTGCTATCGATTCAGCATTCACTGGATATTCAAGGGAAGATTGTAAGAGACTTTACGACCTGATCAAAGCGGACAAACTGCTGAAAAAACGAGGGTCACAATTAAAAATCCCACAATCGGAATTAGAGGCGAAGCGGATAAATCCCTCAATTTTGGACCTCGCAGGTAAAATGCTCATGTAATTTTGATTGTATAGTTTTTTGCCATTTTTGCTCCCGCAATTTATAAATTCTGTGTTCCATTTTGCTTAATTTCCATTTTTTCCATTTGTCTTTCTTTTTGTAGACTTGAGACACTTGGAAATCTTCCTTTTGGGTTGGTATTTTCACAAAGGCCGCGGCCCAAAATTGATCAAGAAGGCGCCCAAGATTACTTTTGTCAGTCAAGAATGTGCGTTTAAACTAGTGCCCAATCTTGTTTGCAAAAGGGAGGGAAAAGCCATATTTTGCCGAGAGAATTAGAGACTAGAAGTGCAAAAATGAGAAATCTCTTGACACATTGTTTTATTTTTAAACATATAATAAAAACTTTCTTTTTTCATTTTACTTATTGAATATTTTTATACTTGTGTGTACACTTAGTTTTGATTTATTGTTAGTGAGCCGATTTACAGCAACATGTTTTTGACATATTATATCAGTAGCTGTTAATTGAATTTGTTTTGTTATTTTTTTACTCATAAATCATGAAAATGTGACGAGGAGAGAGACGACATTTCTCAATACAAAATCCACAAATTTTGGCGTAGACTCCCGCTCGAGAGTGTAAAAACTTCCAACTTTTATTCCCATATTTGGAACCCTCCCAATTTCTCTCTTTACTTCAGCCCAAAATTCCTTAACCTTATTTTGGTTTCCATAGGAACCGGCTCTTGATGTATTTGATGTTACGGCTGTTGATTTTTGTGCAATGCAAAGGAATTCATGTTTCAGTTGATGCATTTTTATGGGGATGGAAAAAGCGTGTTCGTATGTGACCGTGTACAAAAGAGTTAGGAGCAGAGCGGCATAGGCCACAAAAATAGCAATGAGTGGGAAACTTTTGAAATGGCGAATGGTAAAAAAATAGCCAAAAATGGAAATGGCCAAACAAAAGTTTTTGAAGGCAAAAATACAGACTGGAAAACAGCGATTGAAGAGCCCGATGACAACGACCAGTTCTTTCATCTCCTTGAGGATTTGGCCGAGAATCCAAATCTCCATTCGTTGACTTTGACCTCGAATCCCAACATTCCGAGCTTGAAACGTGTCCTGGAGATTTCTGAAATTTAATTAAAAAATTTTAAATTCAAAATTAGCGCGCTTTGCGGTGTATGTAAAATTGTAAATGCAAAGATAATTATGGATTTTTCACCTGAGATGAGAATTGAGTTTTTGAAACTCTTTCTGGACTTTGCCAAAGAACAAGAGTTGGACGACAATGCAGAAATAGAGGGTTGTGGTGAGGTGGGTATAAAAAGTTGCCTGAAAAACCAACATGGCGGACCGGGTGTAGACATTTTGAAACTCTGGCGGAGGAGAAGGGTACATACTTTGTTGAAGTCGTGGAGTAATTGAAAAAATTATGGTTGAGCGAAGTGCCGTTAGTCCCATTACAAACGGAAATGCTTTAGCCAAAAGTTCGTCCGACGAGTACAGCAGCGGCCATTTTAGAAGAGGACGAACTTTGGATTTTTTCTGCTGGCGTGGAGATGGCGCTGCTGTCGACTTGCTTTCAGATTCTCTTGACCTCATCTTAATTGAGTCTGAAATTTATATTAGCCAAAAATTGTATATTTTTCATAAAATTTGTATTTTTTTCCAATTTACAAATTTTTCAGCCATTTTGAAAATAATTTTTTCGAATTTTCAAATTTTTTAATAAAATTTGAAAATTCTTTTTTTTTTAATGTACCTTGACTTTTTTGTCCGGCCCCGAGTCCGAACTCTTGCTGTTTTTCTCGCTCCATGACTCTTTCTACCGGGTTTTCCCTTTGTTCAAAAAGATGGTTGAAGACGGTGACGCACTCTTGAGATTGTTTCCAGAAAAGGTGGAATCCAATCCAGTGACACATGGCGTAAATCAGTGTGAACAGGAAATGCATGACAAAAATATTCCACTGAACAGATTTTTCCGGCTCAAGCATCGTCGTCTGAATCAGCCTCCAACTCATGAACAGAAAATGGAGAATCCCAAGGCAAAACAATATTTTCCACAGGAAAAACCGGATTTTATTCGACTGCTTCCGAATCTTTCCACTTTTCACGTCAATTTGAATCGGGAGAATATTTATTTTGGAATAAAATTTCATGGCTCTCAAATTTGTTCTAGTTTCTTCCAGAGTCAACATTTTGAAGCGGGGTTTGATTTTCTAGTTGTAAATATTTGTAAATATTTTTCTAGATTCAAACTGTAGATTTCAGTCTAAATTCTACTTTCTTTTACCAGGAATTCTTTTCTGTTGTCAAAATACAAGGAGTTTTTGAAATTTAATGGATTTTCAGGGACAGAGAGGACACGAGACAAGAACAGGCAACTTGCAAAAACAGACAGCAGGAATTCCTTGTTTATTTATCGTCATCAATATCGATATCAACTACCGTTTACGTTTATTCTACAGATATACAAAATTCCTTCCTTGGGGCAATCAAAATTCATGACAAATTAGAGGAAACGACTGGAAAATTTCCTTGTTTCAATTTTCTGCGTATCGGATCGTGTATTACAACTGCAATTGGAAATTGAACCAAATTGCCAGAAACCAGAAGCATCCATTTGTAACAAAAAAACAAAACAATTGTGACTTGTGATTCATCATTGCCAAACTAATTGAGATTGCCAAAGAGAGTAGAAAATGATGATAAACGGAAGAATCGTCGTCGTATCTTCCAAAAATAGACAGAAACGACGGTCATCATCATCTAAATAATCATGTGTAATTTATCATTTACTTTTGATTCATAAGCGGAAGAAAAAATCAAAACAAATCAAATCCAAATTTGTTTTATGCGACGACCATATTCGATTTATGCTTTGTGTAATGAGAATGAAAATGGGAAACTAAATTGTTTACGGTATATCGTTTGCCGCTCCGTCATTTTAAATTCAACAAAAGGCAAAAGGCGACCACGAACGCTTTCAATTGTTTGTGGTAAAATGGGACACGTAAACATGCATGTGAATGAATAAACATACTTTTGACAACAATGAAATCACCTCAACAAAACCAACATGAAATCAACTCTTGTCATTTCCATTTGCCTATTTTCCCTCGTGTCCGCCGGGGACAAAGACAAGAGTGAAAATTCCCAGAATCCCCAAAATCCCCAAAATCCCCAAAATTCCCAGAATCCCCAAAATCCCCAAAATCCCCAAAATGGCGGCTACCCTCGGATTGAAAAGAACATTTACATTGATCGATTCCAGCGTCTCAGAAAATTGGCTGAGTCCGACCTGAAAATTGTCCAATTTTTAGCCCAATATCGAGACAACTTGAAAAGTACCGCAAGCGCTGGCACTGGCGCTGTTGAAATTCCGCAGGAAATTATATCGTAATAAAAGGCTAAAATATTGCCATCAAGTTTAAGTTTGCTAATTATTTTTTGGCATCTGTATTTTTTGTCCTGATTTAATTGTCTCTTTTATTTTTTTGTAAAGTTACATTGAAGATTTTATCAGAGGAAATGGCGACCTCTCGGAGATACTCCAGACTAAAAAGATGGCGGACAAAATTGCTAAAAATCCAGTTTCCAGTTACCGGTTGCTCCGTCGATATGCATTTGACCTGCCAAAAATTCTGGCGAACACAAATCTCCCAAATTTTGGTAAATAAGCTCAATTATCAATCGTCCTTGTTTATTTTTGGGGAATTGTTTTGATTTCCTGGAATACTTAATATTTAATTTGTCTGTGTTTATGTAGAAAAAGTGAAAACGTTGGCTATTCAAAACAAGAGGAAATGGCCTACTTCAGACGATTTGGAGTACGCAGCAGATGGAATTTTGTACCTCCAGCAAATCTACAACATTTCTGCTGAAGAAGTACGCCAATTTTCTAATTATTCTGATTTCCTTATTATTATCTTTTTGATTGATCCAAATGAAACTGCCAAAAGACTGGACTTTTGTCTGTACGAATTTAAACGGAAGAAAATTTTACGTATTGATTTTAAATGACTTTTTTGGAATTGTATCAGTTTAGTGAGGGAAGTCTTGCAGGACTTGAGCTGGGTGGGAGATTTGATCTTGACCACCTATATGAAATTGGAGATCGCGCCCTCTTCAAAGAGTTTTATGCACTTGCTGTCGAATGGTGGGAATTTGGCCTTAAATTTGAAAAACGGATGGTTCTCTCATTTGAAGAAATCGAGGGAAGATTTAAACAATTCGTCCAAGTCGCCAAAAGCTATGTACGCCATTCATTTTGCATCTCTTGTCTTTTAAAAAGTTCATTTTTATTTGTATGTATTACCATATAAGACTTGACCTTTGACCTCTGAGCTCTGACCTTTACAATTTGACATCTTGCCTCTGACCCTTGACCTCTGGCCCTTGATCTCTGAACATTGACCTTTGACCTCTGACCTTGGACTTTTGAATTTTGACCTTTGAATTTTGACCTTTGAATTTTGACCTTTGAATTTTGACCTTTGGATTTTGACCTTTGAATTTTGACCTTTGGATTTTGAACTATGACCATTTAGCACGATGAGGAGTACAAAAAAGGGGACGAGCTGAACCCTTGGCTTTTTGACCACTTGCTTACGAATGATGATGAGACATCAACAGCTAAAAGAGTGAAAAGAAGAGACGTCCTCTATGAGAAATTTAAAGGAAGTCGAGAACCAGAGCACGCCGAAATAAATTTATTGGCAGTTTGTAGAGGTGAAAATCTACAAGTGAGTGCAATTAAAAACAGTTATTAGCTAAGTAACTAGTGCATACACTATATAACGCCATTTTTATTTTTTAAACTCCGCCATTTTTATTTTCAGAATTTTATGACAAACTTTTCCGCGAAATTTCATGTCTTTGTGTTTTCAGACGGAAGAGCAAAAATCGCGCCTATTTTGCTGGTACGAATTCACCGCTCATCCAAGATATCGCATCGCCCCATTAAAAATGGAGTTTCTCTCCCGCCAGCCAGATATCTTCATGATTTACGATTTTATTGGTGATTCCGTGATAAAGAAGATTCGCACGGGCGTCCTGGATGAAAAGACACCCAGAAGTGTTAGCCCCTTCCGAAAGCACCACGTACAAACGAAAAATGTTGATACAAACGGTAAAGGAATCCATAGTTTTCTTTGGGATGGACTCGGAACGACTCTTGGCTTATTTTCTGTGTCCCAAAATGTACAGGATGCAACTGGGCTGAAAGCCACGAAGAAAGACGAGGCGGATAGCCTCTATATCGTCTCCTACACGTGGGCGACATGGGCTAAATTGCATACAGATAGCGGGTGGATAGCGAACGCCATGCATTACGTAAAATTTATTTATTTCCCAGTTTTTTGAAACTTCTTTTGTTCCTCTTTTTTATGTCGACTTTTTTCAATTTTTGTGATTTGTTTTCTTTTGTTGTGTAGTTGATAGATGTTGAATTTGGCGGTTCGACTGCATTTCCGCGGCTGGGTTTTGCTGTTAAGCCGGTGAAAGGCGCCCTTGTCGTGTGGTTCAATCAGCACCGGGACCAGGAAGTTGACCTCTTGACCCAACACAGAGGTTGTCCCGTTATTTTTGGAAGGAAACAAATCGCCACAAAGTGGATTTCTCCGGATCCTCAGTTTCTGAAATTTCCATGTGATCTCAAACCAGGTGGACGATTCAAAATAAAGGTCAATGGACGCTTAGACTACTAAAAAGTGCCGAAAATGATATTTATTAAAACAAACAAAATGAAAGCCAAAAGTACAGTCGATGTTTTTTATTCCACGTATAAAATAAGTAAATAGAGTACAAATCACACATTGTTTTATAGACACAAAACCCATATTTATTGGAATTTTTCTGCACCTACTATAATTAAGCTGCAAAGAACATAAAATTCAGGAAGGCCATTTGAAAAGTTACTTACGTTAAAGTACACCTTTTGTGCTAATCCGTAATCCATAATCCGTGTGATTCTATTCCAGGATTTTCCCTTCACTTTTCTCTCTTTTCCAACCTTCACAAATCCCTTTCATGTTTTTCCTCATTTTTGTAGACGGTTTAAAACCCAAGCCATTCACAGTCAACAGTCTACGAACTCAAATCAAGTTTTACATATTGGTTTTTTGTCTTGCAAAGTCAAAAGTTGTTGAGTAAAATTATTTCCCTTGGAGAAAATACGACGACGTTGTGACTTGTGAGGAAGTGTACAAAATGTACTAATAATTTTCAAGTCTACAGCTCGAATCTCAAAACCATTTAAAATATATTCTACCGCAAAGAAGCAAGTGAAGTGAGTTGTCAAAGATCAAAGGTAAAAATTCCATTTTGTCAATTTTGAATTTTGAAGTTGAGAATAAAAAAAAGGACTTATTTTTCAAAAGTGTAAAGACTTTTTTTAATTTGTTTCTTTCTTTTACAGAATTCACTTGCTTTCTAATTTTAGCGCCATTGGGCGGTTTATTGTTCTTCTTCCTGCTTCAAAAATGGATGGTCAAAAAACTTTAAGTACGAAAGGAAGTAAAAGTGGAAAAAATCCCAAAATGCACCAATGCACCCTATGCCGCTATTCAACGGGACGTCTGTACCATTCCAAAAATCATCAGACAACCCACTCGGATGAAAAGCCCTTCAAATGCCCCGAGTGCCCCTACAGGGCGAAAAGGAAAGACTACATCAAACACCATGTGAAACTGGTTCACCTTCTAAAATCACCATCCTCTCGCCCCTTTTCATGCCCACACGAGGGGTGCAGCTACACAGCAAAACAAACGGGCCATCTCAACCTCCACTTAAAACTCCACATGGATTCTCCGGAATTCTTTTGTACTCATCCCAGTTGCGATTTTGCAACGCTTCACAAAAGAAACCTCCTCTA
>JAQGBH010006344.1:0-12678 GCA_034698265.1 Sminthurinus aureus | reverse complement strand
CAGTTTAAAAAATATCTAACTGTGCTGAGGTGGTGGGTTGGACATTGGTATGACATTTAACAATGCCATATATTTAACGTATAAATTAAATATGCTGTCACAAGCAGCAAATGTCAATGATGTGGTCAAGGGTCAACACATATGTTTACGATCGTGAAACGGCCGGAGTCCAGCGCGTTTACTACATACTATAAATTAATCATTTCTACAAATAATAATGTTACACTTACTTTGATAAGTTCATCTTTCAATTTAAAAATGGGAAGAGATTGCCTTTGTTCTATAATAGACATGGATGTTTTCTTTCCGTATGAGGTTTTCTTTCCTCCAATAACATGTTTTTTCCATTCAGGTAACTCAATAGTTGAATTAGATGGGAGACCAATGCCACGAGATGAAGCACTTTCTGGTTCTGGTTCTATATTTTTTTGATTAAATAATAACACAAATAAAACAGTATTTTTCAAATAACATTGTTTAGATAGTTTATAGTTTATAATAGTTCATTTTTCTGCATAATATGTATATCATGTTGAAACATTAAGCATGAGATATGAGACACATAACATACCATCGGGTATTGGATCATTCCAATTAACTCTTCCAGTAGCACCCCTCCCATTTGTAGCATTTCCAGCGTCTTCTCTTTGAATCATTTTAACTTCTCTTCGCTCTTTAGCTAAAGCACTCTGCATCATCGCAGCTTGAGCTAGGGAGCCATCAGGATTTTTGACAATACGAACAGGAGATAAATCATGAATCTAAAAAACAAAAACAAAACATATTTAGATTTACTATTGCTTTTCTTTACAACACACAAATAATTTAATTGAAACAATAATATAATAAACACTATAGAGCTACTACCAATAATTACAAACGTAATTATTATCAGTATATAAAAATTATTTAAAGGCTCTTACCATTCGACCACCTCCAACTCTGCAATAGGAAATAAAGAAAAAGGAAATCAATTAATTATTGTCCATCATACATTAGTTATTACACGTTTTTAAAACTAACAAAACAAAATATTTACATACCCTCTCAAGAATGCTGGTTCTTCTTCCATTAATTCAACTTCAATGTCTTCCTCATCATCGTCATTATCATTCAATACATGGAGCTGTGTAAAAAAAGTCATTTTATACATTTTGTTCTGATTTTTAAAAAAAAATCATGATATTACAATTTGAAATATAATAATATATTGTGATATTCAAGGAGTATACATCCAAGTAAAGTAGATTGAACTCGTTTAGTATTCAACTTTTAACTTACTTCTTCATCTAAATCTGCCAAAGTTCTTTTATCTAATGATCCAGCAGCCATCATTTGTTTCAATTCCCATCTTTCTGGAGAAGAAATACGGTTAGTTTTATGACGAGTGTCATCTTCATTAGTAGGTACTGGAGGAAGAAAAGAATTTCGTCCTACTAAAGGACGATCCGGATTTCTTAGCATATCAACTTCTTCATCACGACTATAGAAAATACCAAATAATATGTTACATATATATACTTACTTATTACTTATTTTATATGAAACAAAAACGTGTAAAAAAAGTCATCAAGATTTTTTAAATGATATTGATTGATACGTGATATCACTATTAACTATTATTTATGCCGTACTAATTATTTCTAGTTTAGATAAAAAAAAAATATAACTTACTCGACATTTGCTGCATTTGTATTGACAGATGGATTTAAATCTTCACCAGTCTCTTGATCAACATCCTTCATACTTAAACTAATTTTTTGTCCAGTAAAAGATAATACTTTCGCTTTAACTTGTTGTCCACGACTCACAACATCTGATACTTGATTTACTCTCCCTTCTCTACGTAATTGAGAAATATGACATAAACCTTCCCAGCGTTTTCGAAGACCATCTAACTGAACAAAACAACCAAAAGCAACTGTAGAAGAAACTTTTCCACTATAAATTTTACCAATTTCTGGTTCTGCTGGAGGTAATTTATCACTCAGGTACGGTTTTTCTACTTTAATTTTGGTATTTCTATCTCTACTTCCACTCCTATTACGACGATGATTATTTGATGGTGATCTAGATTTGTTTCTTTCCCGATCTCTTCTATCTCTTTTACGTGGACTTCTTGAACGACTTCTTTTCCTATCTCTATCTCTACTATGACTTCGATGATGATGATGACGACTACTATGATCTCTTTCACGACTTCTTGATCTTTTTCTTCGTTTTGGACTCCTACTCTTACTTTTACTTTCCCTTTTATTGTCAGTATTCTTTGCTTCAGCTAATTTTGTTTCAAATAATGACATCATATCCTCAATTACAGGATCACTATCTTTTTTAGTTTGGGCTTCTTCTTCCTCTTCTTTCTTTATTTTTGCTCTTATATCGTCTTGTAACCTATAATATTTAAAAAAAATAACAAAACATTTCACATTGCGTATTATATTCATAATCCAGAATATTTAATATTATAACTCATAACTCATAACATTAAATATTACTATGTTTATAAAAATTAGATGAAACACACTACAGTTTTTACCAATATGGTATTTAAAATAAAAAAAGAATAACTTTGTTATTTACTCAACAACGAAAAAACACTTACATTTCTTGGACTTTTGGATTATCCGGTATGGCAAGAAAAGGAAATTTGTTAGTTAATTGTTGTTTTTTAATTTCAGCTGCTATTTCTGATGCTGCTCCTGAAGATGTACTTTTTACTTTTTCATTCTTTCTCTCTGTTGCTCTCATATGCCTAATTAGACGATATAAATTAGCTGTTAAAGAATCCTATTAAAATGGAACCAAACAAACAAACAGAAGAGCAAATTTTAGTATTGTGAATATGTTTCTAAAAGAATATATCATGAATGATTTCCGTTTGAACCGTTTCCTCCCATTCTGAAAATAATTGTAAAATTCTATTCATAATAAAAAATACAAAATAGTATTGTAAAAGTATTCATACTGTAAATTCAGCTCCAGCTTTCTCTAGGGCATTCCTGAATCCATCAAATGTTGAATTTTCATCAGCCAGGGCAATAATAAATTCCGCTGTTTAAAAACAACAAAGTAAAATCATTTATATATTTCAGATTGATAGCTCAAATGTTCAAATGTTCAGTTAAAAAAGGAGACACCATTTTCTATATTATATTAACTTTTGATTGATAAATCAGATATTTATACAACACAATTATAATTTAAAAAATACTTACCCAAATCTTTGTCATTTAGTCCTAAATGATTCTCTAACTCTGTACAAACTTTAGAGACTAGAGATAAATACTCTAGTTTTTTAACTTCCTCCATCTCCTGTTTTCTTACTTTTCAGTACTAAACTTGAGTAACTGTATAAAACACATTAACTATTAATCTAAAATAAATTAAACGTCTGCTCCAAATTATAATTAACAAACTGCTCAAAAATCTCTTCTCTCTTCTCTCTTCTCTCTTCTATTGCGTTTCCAAAATGTTCAAATTCCGCACTCTTTTTTAAGACGTCCCTGAAAACGTCTAGTACAACAAAGTATGTATTTTTTTCGTTTTTTTTTATAAAAGTCCATTCGTGAAACTTTTGTTGTACTCTTGTTTAGTAAATATGTCATAATAATAATATAATAGGCTAAACTTAGATAATATTAAAAAGCTAAAATAGCGTAATTTATGATTTAAATAATAAAGACTACGCAAAGGTATTGACCTTTTTGGAAGGTAGCGGAGTATAATAATGTATGGATTTTTTATTTTTAAAGCATCAGTATTTTGTCTAAAAATATTATACGAAACAAACTTTAATAAGGTTTACTCCTTTTACGTAAATATTGCATGCTTATTTACTGATGAAAATCTACAAACTAGTTTTGTACATGTACTTGTTTTTTACTGTATAATACGTTATATATTTTACATGATAATATTTCACAAAATTCAAATCTTTAAATACTATTTTTACAGAATTTCTGTTAGTTATATAACTGTAGTATATAATGTATAATACGTGGTGAAGTATACTATGTGTATTATTATGATTTCTGAAACACTTCAGATGTACATATAAAAATCGTTAAAAAGTATTCTATAAATAATCAATATACGTAAATCGTAAATATATATGGAACCCAAAAATGAGCCTCTACATTTAAATATTTCATTTTAGTCTTATTTTCTTCATGCTTCATCCACACATCTTTCTTGATCACCTTCTTTGACTTTTTCAAGTATTGCCATCAGTTCAGAAAATCTTGTACGAATCTTGAAACAAAATAAAAAAAACCCCATTGTACATTGTACACCATATTATTCAATCTATATTAAATATCATTTTACTTGAAAAAAAAAAACAAATGTCCACAATAAAACTACTTGCATAATATAGTTTTACTTACAGCTGGAAAAGCCCTATTCGGTAAAACTTTTTTGAGTCGTTCAAATGCTGCATCAAGTGATTGTTCTTGCTGACAAGTAATTAGTATAGCTCTATCTTCTTCTAATGTCCAAACACTTGGTGTTTTTGGAAGTGATTTACTACGGACAGATGATGATCCTGATGGGGCTGATCCTGATGAGGAAGACGGCGATGACAATGAAGTATTAGTTGATGTTGTTTTCTTAGAAGTATTCGTAGCTGGTAACTTTTGATCGTTACTTGTGTTGATATTACTAGTAGTAGTCATTGTAGATGAAGTATCCTTTCGTATACTAATATTACTGGCAATTTGATCACAAACTGACTTCGGCTGCATACTGCTCACGTCGTCAGCTGCATCATCATTATCAACATCATCGTCGTCTAGAATTTCACCATCCTCTAAATCAGCACTTTTATTTTTATCTTTGTCAGTCGATACCACTTCATCAAAAAGGGTTCTACCACTATGTTTGTT
This sequence comes from Sminthurinus aureus, assembly GCA_034698265.1. Classification (NCBI taxonomy): domain Eukaryota; kingdom Metazoa; phylum Arthropoda; class Collembola; order Symphypleona; family Katiannidae; genus Sminthurinus; species Sminthurinus aureus. Next base: position 7,792 of record JAQGBH010006344.1, on the reverse strand, counting down.
GTCGTTCATTGTTGTAATATTACTAACAGTAGGAGGACTGGATTCAGCAACAGGAATAGGATTTAATGACTTTAAATGGCTGATTGGAGAGACAGTTAATCCACCTTGTTGCTGCTGCTTCTTTATTATCCCATCTGAATTCGATGAGGATGGTAGCCGATTTGTACGGTTAGTTGTAATATTACCAGACGAAACAGAAGAGAATGTTGTACTAGTTGAGGTGATTGTATTAGTGGTTGAAGTAGTAGCAGCAGTAGTAGTGGTAGTAGATTTTCGAGTAGATTTTCTTTTAGGACTTTCAGGTACTTTAAATGGCTCAAAACAATCCGAGCAATTTTTTCTAGAAATTATTTGTTCGGATTTTTCCTTGGAATCAACATATGAAACATTAACTTGTTTCATATTCCTTCCACTGTTTAAAAATACTTTTCCATCTGGTAAAAACTAGAATGTAGAAAAAAGAAAAAAGACATAATATATAATATATAATGTATCATATACAATATTGAGTAAAGAAAGAAGGTAAAACAAATACATTAAAAATTAATTCATTCAAAAGGTAAACAAAGTAAATAATTAAGCATATAACATACTATAATATTATAAGATATAAGTTAATTATGTATTTTTTGTTACCCTTAAGCAACATTTTTGACAATGTTTAGCTTTTGTTGTGTACATTGTTGAAATATTTTTGGTATCTGCATGACAATCACATGGACAACTATTAGTAGCAGGAACATTTGTTTCTTCTGGAAGATTAATAACTTCAACCGCAGATGATGTTATTGCTGTTGTCGTTAAAGGGAATCCTTCTTCATTTTTCATTCCATTATCATCATCTAAATTGACTTCTTCAAAATCCTCTTGCCCAACACTATAATATCATCATTAAAGGTAGAAAGAATGTGCATGTTTAGTTTTAGGATTGAAAACAAAACCCCTCTTTTAATCATCTTAATGAAATTAAATCTATACGTATAAATATTATGCAATTAGTGTGTAGGGAATATGCAATATATATATATTTAACCTTACTTGGTTTCTGGACGAAATATTGTTGGAAAAAGTGCTTTAAAGGCATCACTCATAACCTTATTTCCTTGAAAATATAATTCAACTACTTCCATTACATCATTTTCCTTTACTTTTTCTAAGTCACGAAGATATCGAAGTTTTTGTAAAATACGAGTTTTGAGTTGCGGACAATGAAGACTTAATTTCTGCAAAGAATACATGACATTAAGCATTTATATTTTATATTTTATGTACTACATACAACATACACGACTTTGAAATGAAAAAAATGTTGTTTTATGATAAAGCTACAATTTTACATGTGCATAACGCATGAATGTTTTGTAAAAAGATAAGAAAGAAGGTGAATGTTAGCCTACATACCTCAAGTAAATGCATGAAACGTATTTGTGCTTGAATTTGAGAGTTGTCATTAAATAAATCAAAAGTTTCACAGCTCTGGGGATCCACCATTGTCACAAAATCTAATAATAATTCGGGAAAATCTTTCAACATGTCTTTTACCTAAATGTCATAAAAAAAAGAAAACAATGATTAATAAAAATAATTTTTGTAATATTTTATATTGTATTATAGTGACAAGTACATAACTAAAATGTTTTGAAATAATTTTGATTACTTTTGAAAATAGTTCTTGTTCAGGGGCATCCCTCGCTCCAAAATCCACAAAAACTTGTAAAATTGTGTTATACAAGTTTTGATCAACAGAATGTTGTAATTTTGTCCAGAATTCTTCTGCAAATGCTAAAAATTTAGAAACAAAAATGTTTTATTAATCTCTAGCCTATAAATTTATGATTTATAATTCATACAATATAAAATATAATATAATTCATAACAATATTTGCCATACAAAAATATTTTGTCTTACCAGTTTCAATTTGTTCAATATCAATTTCAGAATCTGCATCATCGAGAAGTTTTTGCATCTCGGTCGTATTATATTTTGTTACTCGTTTCTTTGTGTTACTAACATTACTCGTACTAGCACTACTACTACTAGCATTATTATTATTAGCTGTACTTCCAACATTTGAACTAGAAGCAACATTACTAACAGGACTTCGTTTATTTTTCTTAGCTTTTTTCTTTTGTGATATGAGATTATCATCAGATTCTTCAAGTTTTGTTGTTGTTTCTTTATTTGAATCTGAAACACGTTTAGTAGATGACAAATCATTTCTTTGAGGAGGAGGAGGAGGAAGAGGAGACGAAGAAAGATTAAAATGATCTTCTTCAATAAATGGATGAGTATTTAAATTATCTCCTCTGTTCAAATGATCTTCATCATCTCCGTCTGAATCTATATTTTCTTCTTCTTTATGCTCCATATCAGTTTCTTTTTTATCATCAGGTTCATTATTTTTCCTTTTTCTACGATTTCTTCTTTCGCCGTCATCTTCGTCACCATCATCCTCATCATCACCATCGTCATGACCACTTCCTCCTCCTTTTCTACCTGATTCTCCAGTACTATTAGTAGTTTTTTCAACTCTAGTTGGTGTCTTTGATTTTCGATTAGAGTTGTTGTTGTTATTATTATTATTGTTGTTAGACGTACTGCTTCCATTATTCATATTACTATTGGTTTTATAATTATTGTCAGACTTATATTCATTAGTTTTGTTATTATCCTTATTATTAGTAGTAGTAGTAGTAGTCTCAGTCATGTTATTTCCACCTTCATTATCCAATATAATGTCACTATCATTAGCAGTACTGTTACGAGAAAAGTCTAGGATGGTTAAACTATCATCGTTATCACTTATCACTTCTTTTTTTACCATCATCATACTTTGTAATAGTAGTCGTTTTTTTGGAATTGAATTTGAATTCATACTATTAGTAGTAGTAGTAATGGTAGTGGTAGTCGTAGTAGTATTAATGGTGGTGGAAGGCGAAGTAATAGGACTTTTGCTTAAATTTAAATTTACTTCCCTCTGCTCCTGTTTATTGATGACCGGTACTTTGTCCACTTCAAAACTGTCTCTTGTACATAAATTGATTACTTCGGGAGAAGGTATATCATGAGAAGGAAAAGAAGTATCCTCATCTGTTTCTGCATATTCTACAGAGGCACAAGTATTACTATCTAATGTTTCATTTTGAAGTTTCTTTAATATTGTTTCATTAATTTCATGCAGAGATTTACGCTCATATGACCATGTTCTTGCTGAATTATCTTGACGAGATCGATTAAAATCATTATTAGTAGTGTTTTCATTATCACTACAATGATTATTATGATCACTTTTTTGTAGTAACAGTAGTTGTTGTTGCTGATACTTTTGTTTATTTTCAAGAGATACTTTTAAATAATTTTCTCTATTTTTTAAAGGAGATTCCAAAGAATGCGAAATGGAATAAAGACTATGGTTAGCTATACGTTGATTATTTACGGATAAAGATAACGGCATAGATGATGATGAAATACGAGGGCTTGAGTTTACAATTTTATCACTACTACTACTACTACTACTAATACTTATTTTCTTTTGACTATCAAGTACACTATTTGATTGTTGTTTTTGTTTTTCCGAGTTGTTATTGCTGCTGCTGCTGCTCAGTGATGTCTCTATTAAAGCTTCAGATTTTTTTCTTGGAGTAAAAAAGGAAACTTTCTTTCGAGGTGTAGCGGTAGAAATATTTGGAGATGTAGTAGTTGTAGAGGAAACATTTGGAGACATAGTAGTTGTAGAAAAAGAAACACTTGGAGATACAGAAGTAGAAGTAGGAGATGATGGTAATGATGTCGAAGACTGGTTTAATTCTTGTTGTTGTTGTTGTTGTGGTTCTAGTGGTTTCGGATGTACAAACATTTTAGGTACAAATATATAAGCTGTAGTTTCTCCATGTATATTCAAAACTGGGAATCTTTCAGTTTCCATATTTTTTCCTTTATTAATATGATCACCTACATGAAGAAATTTAGCAGTTGGAGTTTTCTTTGATTTTTCTACTTTTGTATTCTCAATACTTTTAAGGGATTTGTTAATCGGACTAATTTCATTACTTATATTATTCTGTAAATCTTCATTTCCTTCAGTAGTACTATTACTGTCATTACTATCTGTACAACTAATATCACTTGTAACATTTCCTTTTATGGATTTTTTACTACTACGACTAATATTATTATTATTATTACTACTACCGTGACTGATTTTACGTTTTTTGTTTTTAGTGGTTGATAAATATTCTGTAAAGGGATATTCACATTTTAATTTTTTTATTAAACTTGCCCAAACAAGAGGTAATTTGTATTGGTTCATCGGTGCAGTTGGTTCCATGTCTAGTAAATCTAATGTCCATGATGCTGTTGGTGAAGGTGGAATGATTTTTTCTGCAAAAAATTGTTTCAAGCAACAAGCGGAAATAGCAGCTGCATCATCAGTTTTGGATACTTTTCTTGTATTCTTTATACGATGAAAAATTTGTTCCACTGATCTTCCAGGTAAAAGTAAACTTCCAACTAGTTTAGCTTTATCTCTTAAATGAAATCCGTCATATCTTTCATTTTGCATTTCATTCAATGCTACAGCAATAAGAGCATCTTCATTTAAAGTAAAATTAACTTTAACTGGATTTTGAAGGTTCGGTGACAATGGAAGTAATTCAGGATACATAAACAAAGGATTTTCAACAATTACTTTTACAATATTTCTTGGAAATATTTTACCATCACCTTTATCAATTTGATTTTCATTCATGTATCTTTCTTCCAGGATTTTCTTTCTATTTTTTTTTTAAATTATAAAAATCAAAATAAAATACAAGACAAAATCATTATTCATTTGATTCATTACAGTAACTTATTTGCATGCATTTTTTTCATGTTGAAATGATGTAGATAATATATTTTGTAATTTATATTTTAAAATAACTACTAACTACAAGTATAAAAAAAACAAGTCAAATTAAAAGAAATGAAAATTCTTACTTAATAGGTGATTTGAACATGACATTAACGGGCCAAGAATTGATTAAATCTTTAGCCAATTTGATATTTTTTACAGAAAATGTTGACTTAGGACCAGCAGCTTCAGCTCGATTGTTTAAATCAACCTAGAAACATAATAAAATGTACACAATGTAAAATAACACTTTTAACATCCTATTATCCTATAAGATTACAATAGGATTTCATAGATCAATAAAAAATGTAACAATATTATACAATGTTTTTGTTATTTTGTTATTTAATTAGATAGAAATTAAATCTTATGTATAATAAAATATTATAAAAAAATAACTTACAATCATTGCTTTACTATCTACACTCATTTTTTTCATATACTCTTCACTACATGTAGCTGTCAATACATAAGTTTGAGCAAGTTGTTGTACATGTTGTTGAAGCTGATATTTTATTAGTCCAAGAATACGAGGAGAGAATCCCTCTTCTTCTTCTTGTTCTTTTTCTTCTGCTTCTTTTTCCTTTGCTTTCTGATTGATACTTGGACTTGTAGTTTCAATAGCAGTAGACGTACTAGTAATGTTCCTTATAGTATTAGTACAGATGGTGGTGATATCATTATTACTATTATTGTTACTATTGTCAAACGATACAACCATATCTAACTTTTTTGGAGTCTGAAGAGATTGATTTTGACTGTCTACACCAGACGTATTATTGATGTTGTTATCTTCTTGCTCATCATCATTTGGAAAATCAAAACTTCCTTCTATTGTTTTTAACTCTGCAAGAAGTTCATTTAATTCTTTTTTTGAAATGTTGACAGCACGATCCCTTCTTAATTCTTCTGGATCATGAGCTTCTAAATCATCTTCTCGAATATTATATTCTGGATCTGCCTCCTCATCATCATTAATGTCCATACTACTAACACTATTAGTTTGAGTAGGATTAAAGAAATCTTTGAGAAAATCCAAGTATTCATTATCAAATTCCTTGTGTTGTTCACTTTCCGAATCTCCTTCACTTTCAGAAGATTCATTATTATTACTATTGTTGTTATGAACTTTTTTCCGTTTCCGTTTCCTCTCCATTCCAGTCATTGATCTTGCGACCCTCAGTTTGACGCCTGTAATAAAATTAAAATGACATATCTATTAGATAATGTATCAATGTATTGTTTTGAAAATACTATTGTTATTTTAAATTTTAAATTCATAAAAAAACATACTGAACTTTCAACTCCTTTATAATTAGGCCACATAAACGATTTTTGACAAATACATACATTTGTGTTTCATTCAGTATGATATTATTGAAATTATTTCGTTACCTTTTGAGACTATAGATAATTGAACTTGACGAATTGGAGTATAATAAGTACTTTTATTATGTTATTAAATCAAAAATCATGAAATATATAATGTATTTTTAGATTTTTGACACAGAGCTCAAATCTTCGTCGTTAATGTTTTGATAATATATTATGGGCAACGTAAATTAACTTTTTTATACACAATTTATAGCTCTGCAAACGTTTTAGATGTTTCAAATTGATGTGTAGTTATGATAGAACACGTTATCAACATTAAAAATCCAAATAAATAACACAGACTCTTCAAAAATGTACAAAAAACGGATTTTTATTTCCAAAATTTCTCCTTTCGGAATTTTTTTTTCTAACAAATCTTCCCTCCAAGAGTTGACATTCACATTTATGTTTACATATTTAAATCTAGATGCCCTTGTAAGTGAATGCAAGAATAAGAATAAAAACCGAAAAACGGGTCTTTTTTTAGGAATTTTATGGAAATGTCAAGCACTTTAAAGATAATCACTTTGATGAATTTAGACGTGAAAATTAGTATTTTATTTTTATTTTTTTATTCAATAGTTAAATAATTGTAAAGTATACATTTAAAAGTACAAAATTAAGAGATGCAACATGCAACACGGAGAAAATAAAACACTATAATATTTATGCTTTACCTTAAAGTTTAAGGCTTAAACGTTATTCATAACAATAATAAATATATTATACTATTATAGAATTGTAAGCTACTTTTATCGGGATCGACAATAAGAAAAAAGTTCTTAAAAACTGACAAGTCACAATGGCAAGTCACAAAAAAACCCAACAGCATAATATTATACTATTCGGATATTACACATATTCACGATTGAGTATTTAGTATTGAAATATTGATATTCCTTAAACATTACATATCATATCATAATGGAATATATATTTCACATATATTTTTAATATTCATAACTAGGTAAAAAAACAAATGTTATTAGCTATTACACAAACTCATAATAAAGTCTACTGTTCTTCAGTATCTGGTGGTAAATGTGGACATGTTTGAAACATGTCCGTTTCACGTGAACCATCTTCATCATTATTATTCTTGCCATCTTGATTATTATTATTAGCATTAGCATTGTCATCCCAATCATCATCAGCAATATTTACTGCTAAAACTACTTCATTATTATCCTCCTCTTCTACTTCTTTGTCTTCATCTCCTTCAACTTGTAGATAATCATTCTCAGGTTCTTCTTCATCATATTCTCCCAATTCACTACCATTATCATCTTCAACAATTAAATTTACATTGTCTTCAATTCTGATAGTTGGATGTTTTTCAGATGCTTTTCCTGTCTGAATTACATAACTAGTATGAGCTGCATCCTCCGGTTCCCCTTCTACTGTTTCTTTATGAACTTCAAAACTTTTCTGTCCATCACTACTACTACTAGTTGCACCACTGGAATCAATTACTACATCATCACTACTACTCGGTAAAACTTCATCTTTCTTATCATTTGTTGTTG
>JAQGBH010006343.1:0-12678 GCA_034698265.1 Sminthurinus aureus | reverse complement strand
AAAAGGAACAATATGACGGGGTCCTGGCTTAAATTTTCTCAAAACATGTTTTTTTGAGGATCTCTAATGTACATTGTGTACCGTAATAATTTAAAGTTTAAATGATGTTGTAATCAGCCTGAATTACATGATACCACTATTATTTAGAAAAATAACTGCGGTTGTCTTAAAAATGTCTTTATCTTATACTGACGTGGATTGAAAAGGTCGAGTAAAGCAATAATTCCAAATTCCAAGAAAATCGACGTCTTCAACCCATTTACGAAATGTACATATAATACAGGAAAAACGTCCTATGAGGAAGTGTCACTCATATAAGCAGCGCCTATTAGACACCATAATAGCATACTCATAATCACATTTTACATAGAATCAGAAGAATCAGAAAATTTCATAGTAAAGAGTAAAGACTTTTTAAAAAAATACAGGGTTTGATGAAAAAAACAAATAATTCTACACTGATAAATACACATTGGTTATTGTTGTTTTATGGATTTGTGTGTCCCTCATGTGTAAAATAAGTACAGAAATTTTGTTGTCGTATTTTGTGGCAACAGTAAACGTTTCGTTACCATTCTAGTAACTAACTTTGAGATCCTAGTACATTTTCTCTGTGCCCAACGGAGGTCATGAAAGGTTAATATTCATAAAGACTGTTTTTAAGCGGATTTATGAGACGTGTGTGTCATTTGACACCCGGAGGAATTTGTTCGTCAGGAGTCCACACCAAGACCTTAGTGTGACAGAATGCTCACAATCAGAGGCAGAGAACATAGACCATAATGTATGTATATTATGGTATTTACATAAATATATTATACTAAATGAGATTCAATTATATTATTATATTTATAGTTCTACAAAAAAGCATGTTGACAAAATGCTGTGCATGAATTGAGTGTGCTGTAAAAATTTTACTGCTTACAAGGGCAGTTTTCTTGTAATACAGTACACACTACACAACACACGTACAACGTACACGAATGCATACTATGAAATATTATAAGCACATGATTTAGTTTGTCCTTATTTATTATTTTATTTTTCTACATGATGTGAGCCACATAATAAAATATTAACTTACAAGTACGGATTCAAATCCGTGACTATTCTTGATTGAAATCTGAAAAATGTACTGTCTAATTTCCTGATATCATATTTCTACACACAGATAAAACTCTCTTGGAATTTTTTTTCAAGCTTATCCCTTTATTTGCTAAATATGCTATAGATGCCTGCATATACTTAACTCCGTATTCACATGTATATGATTTGTGAAATATGAAATATTCACTTTAAAGTAAAATGTGCAAAGCAACCTCAGTATACTTTCCACAGATTTCCAATCAAATTAAAGTTAATTTTTGCCAATAAAGAATGGAAATTAATGTGGCAAATAGTCGTTGCCTTTTATGCCCTATGTATGTATATGTAAATTTACACTCATCAGCAAAATTCAGGGACGACATAATATATTTATTATTTCTTAACTGTACATGTTTGGTATTAGCTACATTTTTTCAGACGAAGTGTTTTTACTTCCATCAGCTCCCTGAAGAAACAATAATTTTTTCGATATTTAGATTTTTTGGACTAGTTTTTTGTTCAGGGTAGGAGAGATTGACTACTTTTGCACGTAGTCAATGTATTCAGTAAAAATCAATCCATCGAGCTAAATATTGAGATATGTCATTTTAAGGTAGGTACTGTGGATTTACCCTTTAGGTGATCAGGGCAAATGTAATGAAAATGTAATGACCAAATATGGATAAAAACTGGTCAAAAACATCCAATATGGAAAATAATTATTATTGTATTTTTAGGGAGCCTATAATATAATATGGAAATAAAAACACACTTCATCGATATGTCATGTAAAAAGAACTTATTTCTTTAGCATTTAGCAGTAATCTGCATAATTAGCATTAGTGAAATCTTATCCGTATAGAGATAAAAAGCAAAAAAAGGAAAAGATAAGAAACTTTACAACAAATCAGTATCATAATTATTATTAATTTAATTAGTAATTTGTGTACACTTTTTTGTAGCAGGAAAATTTTATAAATTCAGCTTATTTTCTTTTGCCCATTTTTTCATTACGCTGAGAATCTTTTCTGCTTGCGAATTAGAGGAGTTTCTCAGTAACTGAATCATATCCATTAAAGATTCCCTGCAATTTTTTCCATAAAATTACATGACATTTAGTGATTGCATTTTATATTTTACAAGTAAAAACGCCCGTCAAATGAGCGGAATAAAATCTGCCTACAAAATCCGTATCCGATGGCTCAAAAAAGTCTTCACATTTCAAAGTTTCACAATTCTTACACCCATTCATTTGAACCCAAAAACTAAATAGTTTGTGATTTATTCCAATTCGTAGGGTTGCTGTGTTTCAGCTCTCGACATTTCTTTGATTAATGTAGTCTCATAACTATAGCTGTTTTTTTCTAGCCTTAGCTAAAGCCTTTTTTACTTAGCCAGAGTAGAAGCTTTTTCTCTAGAGCGTTACACACGGAATGACGCCATCGGATACGGATTTTATAGAAGGTAGATAGATAGATTACCGATAAATAAAAATTACACACTATATTATTAGCAATTAGATCATTTTAGAAAACGATGTCGTAACTGCTTACTTAGGTTCGTGTCCAGCAATTATCAGCTGAAAAACTCCAACACAACTTCCTCTTTTTCCTTCCTAAATAATGAAGTACATGATATTATGTTTGAATGAATTAAATGAATAAAATGCTGATGATAATAATTATCTTTTGATGTATATTTTATAGAAAATCTGACCCAGTTGTCCTGTGTTTGCTCAAATTTTTCAAGAATGTCAAATGCTTTGGCAGCATAATAAAACTGTCCCATTCTATAGCACTCATTTGCAATCAGCTGTTAAAAAGAAAAAAACGATTCATCGTTATAATTTATTCATTAAAAAATGTGTCAACAGGGAAATAGAAATTCGGAATAATAACCTGAAGTAACTGAAAGGATTCCGAGCCAGTTTCCAGCCTTTCATAAAGTTCCCATGCTAAACGAGGTTTTTTATTCATTATGTCTGCAAGTATAAAATATAATACTTTTAATTCTTAATTATAATGATTAATTTAGAGATTTTTAGTAAAATAACACTTGTAAACTTCAAATAAGCAAAAACAATCGTTCACTGTTCTGAGATTGAACTGCAATCTAATAGCATTTAAATTTTAAATATTCAAAGGCTCTCTTACAACAACGAGCAAGCCACTGGATGTACGTGAAATCATTCCGGATCTTTTCACTTTGTATCATTTGAAAAAGTGCCTCAGCATCCGCATATTTGTTTGTCATAGCCGTAGCCTGTTTTATAGAAACAATTATTATAAATGATGCACAATGAAACACATATTTAACATTGAAGATGGAAGAGGCTCAAACTGATTGTAGATATTTTGCAAGCGTTTTATATTTTATTGTAGGGATATAAAAAGTGTTTACCTGTGCAAAGTTAAAGTTGAATGTGTCATCATTATAATAATGAGTTCTCACACTATTCAGGTACAAAATGCAGTGGTCAAAATTGGAATTTAGAAAATGAGCAGATGCCTGAAAAAAAGAAAACGACTAAATTATGCCAGTGTTCCTTCCTTCATTTTAGCATTGACAATTTAATACTGAATGTGAATAAACATATACAAATTATCATTCTACTTACCATACATAACCGACCAAAGACGCTGTCATGCTCGGATTCACTGTTGAATATCATACAAAGTATCATTAAAAAAGTGCTAAATATAGAATTCGCAAAATTAAAAAAGGATGTAGAAACAAAAGATAAATATTATGTATATTCAAAACTGAGCAATCCACGTACCTTGAACCTATTCGATTATAATAATTTTGAGCAATGGCTAAATTTTCTTTCTGTAACATGGAACAACATTTTGTTTTACGTTTAACATGACACTTTTGTGTTTCATATTTCAAACTTAGAAAATTTAAAGGGTAAAAGGCAAACTCACCACACCGTTTTGTTGATGTAGAAGAACATTAATAATCGCAAATAGAATTAACTCTGGAATGGTTTTAGCTTTCATATCTTTCATTAAAGCTGATGCATTCATAACGTCATCCTGTGTACAAAAAAACAATTCCACAGTGGATAATCACAATTTGCAACAAAAATTTGTAATTACCTTATTCTGACGTTTCTGTAGCATTGATTTTCTCTACTTACTTGATGAAGGTAATAGATAATTAAATTAAGCCGAGCTTCTGGTATTACATCAACTAATTTTGGTAATACTTGCAACGCACCTTCTCCATTACGAAAAACAACTAAGCTGTTAGAAATAGTACAGAATGTATATATATACATGTAACAAATTCAACATAGGTAATTTACAAAAATTACAGGTTTGGAAAAATCCAGATGCATAATATTTGATATTTACTGTTAATTTTTCAACTTACTTATGCCGAATTAAATCGTATGCATTAGAAAATAAACCATGTTTTGACTGTTCCTCTTGATGTAAAATATTGAAAATTGGTTTAAGATCTTTTTCCGCCGCTGTGCCAGTGTACAGGCGAAATGTGTTACAGGCTCGTAAATTTTGGGCTACTGCACTATCTGGATATGCTTGCAAATAAACTGCTAGAACTTCTTGACTTACATCATAGTACTCTAGTCGATGGTAACATAACGCCACATACACGTTCAATGCTACAAAATCCCTAAAAAAATATAATTACGGTAAACGGCACATGTATAAATGAAATGCGAGCCAAAGGAAAACTTCCTTCCTATAAAATTTGGATGCTATAAAAACCACGAAGTAAAAAGAGAAAGGAAAGGAATGAGAATGAAAAGGAATGGGAGAGAAAATAAGGAGTAAGGACCTTTCTTCCATTAATCTTTGAATCAAAGGTAGTTGTTTCTCACATCGTGACATAATCAAGTCAACTAAGTAACAGGAAAGCATAACAGGATACTGTTTTGAGGTATGATTTAACAAACTACACAAAATTAATTGATTTTTGTCATATTATGTATTATGTCTTATGTCTTATGAAAGAAAAATAATCGGAAGGAAAAAATCAAAACTATTGAGGCATAAAATGTGTGGTAAAAAAATTAAAAAATCCAATGCTCACCGATTGTCCAAAAGTAGTCGTTTATAAATATCGATTGAACTCTGAAAATCCATTCTAAGATAATGAATGGATGCTAGAGAAAGTTGATTTTCCAGCGTCTACATGGAAAACGGGAAAATGCATTGTGTACTTTATTTTTACTTTTGTAATAAATTATTAACTGCTAATGATTTAAAAATTAATAATTCCTATTAGACCATACCTCTTCAAGCTTTCTATGGTATGACATAAGTTCATCTTCATTGTTTAGCTTATGAGCCAAATGAAATAATATCCTTGTCTTGAGATTAGAATCCACTCCTTTCTCTGCAGCATCTTTAGCTTCATTATACATTCCCATACTGAAGAAGCAGGCCGCAATATTTAAATAAGTGAGACCTTGAGCTTCCACATCTTGTTTTGCAAAGAGAACCTTATACTCATCTAAAGCTTTTCGATAATCACCCAAATGGAAACAGCAATATGGAATCAAAGATGGGCTTGATAATTCATTTATGCTGCGCTGGAATTCTAGAAGGGTTAATGCTCCAACGAAATCCCTTTTTTCTGAAACAGTCATACAAGTTACAAGTAGATGAGCTCAGCAATCATTATTTCAAGATTCAGAGATGCATGCTAACTATTTTATGTATTATGTGTAAATGTATGTAAATGTAAAATGCAAATAAAAATTGGTATAACAAATAACAAATACATATTAAATACATATTAAATACATCAGTATATTTTGAATAAATTTATACTGATTACCCAAAAAGTCTTCAAGTTTAGGGAACTGTTTGTGACTGGAATGCCCGTCCATTCCATGACCCATACCACTACCAGATTCTGGTGGTGGTCTTGCTCTGGACAGGAGCTTTATACATAATACAAAAGTCATTTTATAATTTAATTTGGAAGTTTAGTTAACAAACATAAAAAAGTGGTATGGTGATTCGTGAGAGATTATTCTTTGCCTTACCATTGTCAATCGTCAGTCAATTAATTCTTGCTGAATGAAATAAACACAAGTGTTTTCCTGGATTCGATTCAAGATTCAGGAGTCAAGTTAATGTTTTAAGGTCTTTCAGTTTTTTGAGGGGCCGAGTTCAGTTGTAACTGTTGGAAGTTATATTAGAGATTAATGGTAAACACACATTACATTAAGCAGTGCAATGGTACATAGTACATTACTTTTTAGTTTGTAAGCACGTAAAACGGTTGACTTTTTACTTAAAATTTTCAATATAGATTACATCTATTTCATTAAAAATGCCAGTAAATACGATTAAATTGATAACTGTACCTTGTCTTTTAAGTTGTGTTCCAAATACAAGAACAATGAACGGACAAGGGAATAATGGTTAAATATTGTATGGTATTTTACACAGCACTTTATACTTTGAATTCAATTCTGCATAACATAGCACAGGATAGGACAGGCTAGAGGATTTGAAAGTTTGGTTGCCATAACGACCAAACCAAAACTGTCAGAGTTTTGAGGTGTATACGTATACGTGTGTATAACATAGTGCGGTGTAGTCTCAAGTCTCCCTAAAAGCTCGTTTAGGTTTACACTTTTCTTTGCTTCAGTGTATTATGCATTGACATTAGCAATAGCCACCGTGAACTTTCTACAACTTCCAGCTAGAACATTTCCTGAAACGTGAGACCCATATACAATATACAATGGACAGCTTTTAGTCATGGAAAGCAAATGAACTCATGTTATGTATCTATAATTTGTCTATAGCCAAAGAGAAAAATCAGTTTTATTCTGTTCTTCATTTGACATGCTAAACTTCTCAAAAGTTTGGAAACATAAAATGTAAACGTATAGTATCGTTATAAAAATAAAGTTTCAGATTTTTTACACTATGATTTAAAACTTAAAAAATAATACATCACGGAGTCAATACTCATTCTTGCAATGTTTGTAGTCTTCCCATGTGATAGTCGAGAACTATGAAAATCCAAGAAGATGAAAATAATCCTAAAATTATGGGCCCTGCCCACTGACCCCAATAATATTTTGATGCAACATTTAATTCTTCAAAATGATTGACAAAGACGAAGAAAGCTGAAAGGGTTGCGCTTGCCCACAGTAATTCTAATAAGTTAGTAATTGACATGGCCGGTGGAGTATGTTCCATCAAAAACGTCCAGAGAAATGCAAGAGAAAAGAGAGATACGAAGATTCCCGAAAAATATTGAAGTTCCGTGTATATGTTCAAATTCTTTGGTGGACTGTCAAATATAGAAATGACAAAAATTAAGAGTACCACTGTTAAAATGATCATGGCAGCTAGTCTCTTGTCAAGAATAATCGGCTCAATCCTTCCTGTTGATTGTCTTGCAGGCATCATTTTTTATGAGCAGACTTTTCTGTGGTGGAATTAATTAATTAATTTTTCTCAACATAACATGGATTATCAGTTTGTATTTAAATATGAATACTGAAATTTTTAATTTTGTATGATGTACAAAGAATTTTAGTTGTTTAGAGTCTTTACTTTTGTTGTTGAAAGTAAGAGATTTCCACAGAAATATTTTCATCAGCTAAAATTTACGCTACCACACATCAAATCCTTTTTTTCAAACGAAACGGCAGTATACGCTATACGCAGTAGAAAGCCGTTGTTCATGGATTCGATTCATAAATTATTATAAATTCGTGTTTCACACATTTCTCTGAAGTCTGAAGATACCTCTATAGAATAGTATTAGAATAAAAGTTGACCAGAGGATGATTGATGATCCTACAAACTTTGCAGTTTGCAGTATATTATGTGTAATAAAATGTGTACAATTCAGTTTAGAGTTCAGACTCGACTCGGCTCTATCTCTACTCTATACAAAGTATAATAGGGAAAGATTGGACTTTCAAAGCAAAAGGAAGAAGGGAAAGTTGAAAAACCGCATCTGCATTACTGTGACAATACTACAATAATTATTTATATGTAATGGCCTATCAACTCCTACAAATGCCTACAGCCTACAATACAGTAATATGGTGTACAATGTACAATGTACGATGTAACGAGTGGTTTTTGCTCATGACATGTGAGCAAAAGCTAACACGAAACTGTTCCATAAGAATGGCCAAAATTAGTAATTTGGACGGGATTGAGACAAAATTCCTTTCATATTGTGTGCGTTGTGTGTCCATCCGATTCATAATCAAAAGTTTCATATTGTGACTTTTGACTCAGCTTCAAATTATAAATTATAACCCTACACCCAAATCAAGAACCCAAGAAAATTTTCAAATACCAACCCAGTACTAGGCAAAAATATGAAGCAGATGAGCCCTGGTCTTTTTATACGTCTTCAAAAAAAACTAAAAAGAAACGACCATGTTTTATTCTTTAGTCTATATAATATATTATAAAAGCAGATGCTTTCCAGATTTTCGATGCATCAAATATTAATTTCGTATTGCTTGTGATTTCTGATACTGTCAGATTATATACAACTACAATCTTCAGTATCCTAAATAGCATCTTATACAAAACTGAAATATCCATTATTGATTGTAATTTATGCATATTAGGCATGCATCATTTTTTATAAATTATAAATCCCCATACTTTCTGCAAGAAAGTATGATACAAAGTTTCATTCTATACACACTAGAAAATATGAATCTGACACACTCAAGACTCAAGAAATATACCAATGCTCTCACTCTACTCTCTACTCTTCAATATCATAATGTAAATTTTGCTAACTTTATACTTTTTATGTGCACATGTTTACATACTGCATACCTAGACTTAGACACTATACATATAGCATATTACATTGGATTTTCATCCAAATAACTTGATTTGTTTATACATGGTATTTTGAATGTATATTAGTGGAATAACACATGGTACATGATGTGCATAGCGTATCCCGTAGATCGTAGGTATATATCACACATTACACGTGCACGAGCAGTCTAAAGACTAATATACACGTAGTTCTGTGAAAATTCATTTTACTTCTACTAATTGCAGACTTCCATATATACACAGAAACAGACACAGGGAAACATTAAACAGCTGTTGTCAATCATGGATAACGAATCTTTGTAGTATATTATACACCGTATACTGTATATAATATACTGTACAGTGTAGAGTAAGCAGAGAGCTGAAAATGAATTCCCTCGTACAAATTCAAGTATGATTCTAATCTCTTTACTGTTTTAGTGCCATAATATAGTGAGTGTCTCAATTCTCAATCCTCCATGCTACAAGCTTTGCATAATACTGTGATGTAAGGACGTGTAGCAAATAACATAATATCATCGTTCATCGTACAAGCCGGGTGACCTTGTCTTTAAAAGCAGTCCAGACACTTTATTTTCCAATGCTTGAATAAAATGAAATTGAAGTTTCGAGTTGGGAATAATATAAAATATAATGCTGAATTTGTTTACCATAATATAATATATTATATAGAATCAAATGATAAATATATTATTAGACATAATATGTCATTTAGTATAATATGTATAGATATAAATAATACTATACACACAGTAATACACACTCAGAAGTTGTACAACTGTGTAGTATTCCATACATAGTACATAGATTACAGAATGTCTCGTAGCGTGTAGTTTGTACTACGATACAATACACATAAAATATTATTTGTCTCACAGCTCACAGTGTTCAAAACTGACAACTTACCGAGACACAAAACTCGCTTTTAATCAGGAAAACTATTTAATTTATTTTGAATATACCATATTATTGTGTAGTACTGCATAAAGATTTTTTAGTGGACAATCAACTAGTGTGTCTATGTAGATTGAAGATCCAAGATTGTGTAGATTTTATAGCTTATATTTTACAATATATTTTTGTACTCTGTAATAGTGAATATATTTTACAGAAACTCAACTTTATATTTGAATTTTTGTGTTCGTCATTAGCTAAATTAAAGATTAAGAAAAATGCCAAATTTAAAATTTCAAGTGTTTTTAGGACCTTATGTACATTCCAAAAGTAAGGAAGAACCTTTTGTCCTAGTACAAGAAGGTGCAATTGGTGTAAAAGACGGAAAGGTATAAATGTTCACATATTTAAAACACGTGTTGTTGATTATGTCATCTTGTTTTTACAATATCAATAATTATTTCTTTATTGCATTTTCTTTTTCTTTTTTCTTTTTCGTAAAAGATAATTTTTGTGGATAAGGCTGAGAATTTTGACACTCTCAAAGAACAGTATGGATTCACAAGTGATGCAGTAGTAATCATTGGCCATGGAGAGTTTTTGATGCCCGGGTTAGTCGACACACACATCCATGCTTCACAATATCCGAATGCTGGACTTGGTCTTGATCTGCCTTTGCTTGAATGGCTCAACAAATACACATTCCCGACAGAATCTAAATTCAAAGATACAGATTTTGCAAAATCATGCTACAGCAAAGTCGTGAAAAGAACCTTAAGTTCGGGAACAACAACCTGTCAGTACTTCGCTACCATTCACCGGTAATTCTCTCCATTTTTTCAAGTTTTTATCCGTATGTGATGTTTGCTTCTTTAAAAATGCTATTTACCATACATATTATAATTTATAATGACAATATGTAATATGTATGGTGTGTCATAATATTATATTATTGTACTTGAACTTTGAACTAATTACAGAGAATCATCCGAAATACTTGCAGAGATTTGTAATTTTCTGGGTCAACGTGCCTTCGTGGGAAAAGTTTCAATGGATTGTTACTCTCCTGATTTCTATATAGAGACTACAGAAGAATCTCTTCAGCAGACTGAAAAATTCGTGGTTAATGTACTCAACAAAAAGGTAAAGAGAAAAGAGCAAAAACAATAACACCTCCTGTTGTGTGTATTGTTCTAAAAAATATGATAATAACTAAAACAGTCGTAGTGAAAAGCTTTTAAATAAATTCCACATTTTGTATTGTAAAACTTAAACCATATTATTATATTATTCGTGTTATCTATAATCTATGCATTTTGTGTGAAGAGATGCGATATTGGATAGGAAGATTAAAGACATTTGATTTTATTTTTGCTGTACAGTATAAACATGTCAAGCCAGTAGTCACGCCTCGTTTCGCTTTGACATGTTCTGAGACCCTTCTCAAAGGATTGGCTCAAATTGCTCAAAAATATGATGTCCGCATCCAGTCACATTTATGCGAGACCAAACCAGAAGTTGCTCGAGCTCTTGAACTCTTTCCTGATGCTTCTACATACACTGAAATTTATGAAAAAACTGGACTTTTGGGTAAAAAGGTAAAAAGCTATATATATGTATTTTGTTTTACAAAGATTTTCATTATTCCTTTTGATCATCCTAATTTAGCCAATCTAAAATCTAAACAAAACATAAAGTATTGAAAATTGAAATGAATCCATTTGAATAGACGACGATGGCGCATTGTGTTCATCTGGAAAGTTCTGAAGAAGATTTACTAAAAAAGACTGGTACTTCAGTGAGTCATTGTCCAAATTCAAATATTTCCATTATTAGTGGTCTCTGTCCTGTTCAGAGGTATCTTAAAAAAGGAATTGTAGTGGGACTTGGGACGGATGTTTCTGGTGGCTATAGTCCAAGTATTCTTGATGCAAATCGCCAAGCTCTTTTGACGTCAAAAGTTTTACAGATACAGGATGAAACAAACAAATCTCTGACTTACAAAGATGTTCTATACTTGTCCACATTAGGAGGAGCACAAGGTATGTATAAAAATACGAAATAATTATTTCGTAATTTGAGCTATTGTCATTTGATCAGTTCATAATTAGTGCAAAATGTAAAGTTTTGAATCTAAATTAAAAAATATCATGTTTTTTAAATGATGGAATCCGAATCCAATTTTAGCCTTAGGACTTGAGAATCAAATAGGAAACTTTGAAGTTGGCAAGGAATTTGATGCTCTGCACATAGACATTGCCTCTGTTGGTTCTCTTGAATCATATCATTCAGTTGATGACATGATTCAAAAATTTATTATGCTCGGTGATGATAGAAATGTCGTAGGTGTTTTTGTAGATGGTAAGAAAGTTAAAATATCCGCAGAATAAAATAATACAGCAAAATGCATTGAATAAAATATCTGCTAAAAATGAAAACGTCAAAATAAAATGTTATTCATTATTCCTCTTTCTGAGATGTATAATGTATACCGTGTAATTTGCAAATAATTATTATACTATTTTTGTTGAAATTATTAACATTGTTTTAAATTTGATATAAATAAAACGTTTAAAATACATCATGGTGAAAGTTTGTTTTGCAATATAATATTCTAGTATATATATTTCAGCATATTTAGCCACATATTATGCATTCAGTGCACACTATTATATAATATATTATATTATTATAACATAATATTTAAGATTTGAGAGTACAAAGTACATGATAATATAAACTCTGTATGTTCAGTGTACACTGTACACTGTATCTAAATCGTAGTAAATGTTTTTTTATTAACACAATAATTATTATTATAGCTTTTCAAAGACTGGCAAATAATACACATACAGTGAATCCAAAATAAGAGGGCACA
>JAQGBH010006342.1:0-12680 GCA_034698265.1 Sminthurinus aureus | reverse complement strand
CATCAAAAGGAACGATATGGCGGGGTCCTGGCTTAAATTTTCTCAAAACATGTTTTTTTGAGGATCTCTAATGTACAATGTACATAGCATATCGTATGCACAGCAGACACGAGACAAGTTTTGGTTGTAGCTGGATGAAAGGCAGAGGCATAACATTTAACATGTAATAACTAATATTCACGCCTAGACTTGTTTTTTTCTTTCTTTTGAAGTTTGAATGTAGCGAATGCCGAATGTCGAATGCCGAATATATCTGTATCTGTGTCTGTATTTAGCATGTAAGAAGAGACGAGAACGAGGATGAGATCCATGTGCACTCCGCAAACATTACGTCGTGCTTTTACATGTGTCAAGATTGAAAATTGAAAATTAAAAAGCCATTTTGCTCATGGCGTCAGTCAATGGGCTCAACCAATCTAGAATCTAGCTAAATACATCACTTGACTATACATTATACATTATACATCACATTCAGATTTCAGATTCAACTCTTAAATGTTCTTGCTCCCAAGTTCTTTTACAAGTGCGTCTACTCAATGCTCAATGCTCAATGCATTTTATGCAATGAGGAGAAGTATCATAGATTAAAAATAATTACCATTCCTTTTTATCTCTCCTCTTACATACAATAAAAATCATGTCTGGGATTCGTCCTCATTCTGCTCTACTTGATGTACAGTGTATATTGTATTACGTTGTACGGAATGTACAATTAAAAACCGTCAGTTTTTCTCCTGTTCTATTTTCATCTCCACCATGAACACCACGATAAATAGAATTTAGAGCCAACTTCAAGTACGTTTTGCACTACTTGACTAATAAACCCCAATATGCATACTGTATGTCCGTGTGGTTCAATGTCAAAATTCCCGATGACCGATTAATCACAAATCACAAATCACAAATCACGACTCAACCAATGAACTTCATTTATTTACCACTTACCATTTACCGTCAGCCGTTTACTGGTTTTGGATTCAATTAAAAACAGTTTTATCAAAGCTCACATGAAATAACGACCAATGCCAACGCTAACGCCAACGGTATGAGGTATAAATAATAAATATTAATACGTGCGTACATGTAGTAAATATAATTTCTCATATGAACTTTTATGGGAAATCTGTTGCTGGATTCTGGATTCCCCCTGGTCCTCGCTAATTATGTAATTATGGACATGATTGAAAGGAGAGACAGGCAGAGAGAACTGTGAGTGATTCTTGTCATGCATCATGCAGGAATAAACAGAGCATAAGTGGAATATTGAATATCATCGCTCATATTTATAGCGCTTGATATTTGATACTCTAACTCTGATTGTGATTCAGATTTAGATTTAGATTCAGCACTGGTCTTACATTTTACAGCTATAGATGTGAGATAGAATTATTAAACAAGCCATGGATCATGACAGACGCGTGCATATATGCACAGTAGAATTTAGACTGTAGACTGTAGACTGCACAGTCTATAGCGTAGAGGCTTTTTCTCGTCTAAATAATTTTGATGTCTTTCAACTTTCAAGTAGGCAGTTATTTGTCGTATAAAACATTTATGATTGCATTCATACGTACTTGTACATGTGTCATGCTGGATGCCTGTATGCCTGTATACTCAATGCTCACATATACTCTAACTCGTAAATATATATATTGAATGGAGAAACACACATGTGGAAAGCTGCTCTTATTCCATGTTCCAGGCACACAAATATTTTCTCTACATGGATATGTCAGGAATGAGCAATGCATATGCATAAAATAGGAGTGTGCGTGAGTATGTGTCTTTTTGTGCGTGTTGACGGTGATTTGGGTTAGCATTCAGTTCAGGACTCTGGAATCTAGAATCTAGAGTCTAGACTCTAGATTCGGCATTCAGTTCAGTCCTATGCATGTACTCAGCGGCTACAACAAAAAATGACAGGTTGGCATGCAAAGACGGGAGTTTGGATGTGGATTTTGATACTAGATACGAGATACTAGACAAAATTCTATCCATGTTTTCTCTCTTTCTCTCTCTTTCCTACAGATTACAGATATTTGACTACTGTGCATTGTGCGTGGCTTCCTTTCAAATTTCAAACCGTTTTCTTTCCATTTCTCAGATATTCAAAGAAGAGACATAAAAATTCCTCGTTTTACATCTGACATGCCCTTTGAATTCGGATTTTGGCTACATTTTGGATGCTACAGTTTCGATGAGGGAAGAATACAACATGATGGGTACAAAACACAAAAGGTAAAATGGGAAAATGTTTTTGTTGCAACTTTCTGTATTTGCTTGATTGTGATCATTGTACATTGTACCTAGTACCTATGCACATTTGTACACCAAATATAAAACGTAACACAAAATGGATGGATTAAATAGGAGATGCAGAGATTATTTTTATTTGCTTTCAATTCTTCGGGAGTGGCACAGCTGCAGTATGTAGTCATGTGTGTGCAGAGTGCAGTGGGCATTGGGCATACACATGATATATTTTATATTTTTGACGTGTTTGCACAGATTACAATCTTTGATTACTGATGATGTGATACAAATTGGACTCGTTACATGTGAAACAGATGCATAATTCAATTAATTTTATTGCACACACACACACACACACTCACGAAAATACGTTGCATGTTCAACGCACTGTACTTTGTACAGTGTATGACAGAACGTCCATCCGGGAAATATTCACGATTCGCGATTCACAATTCAAACCTTTCTAATTTTATTTATGTCCATCATTTCAATTAGTTGATCGGGGTAACGTTCTACCGGTATCTTGAATTTTGATCCTGGCGTATCCTCTAAGTACATTTAATTACGATATTAATCCGTGATTTTGATTAAAATCATGCAAAATACTACTGTATCAAACAAATGATTAAACATGACTAAAAACTAAAAACTAAAATAGACGTACACCGTACACAATTAAAACTGGCAAAAGTAATTCAACATTACAATATCATATTTCGTCTTCTTTATCAATGTAAATATAACTGATAATCTGATGGAGATGAGTTTTGATGAACCATGAACTTTTGAAATGGTTGGCATAAACGAGATAAAGTACGACAATATCATTTAAAATTCATTATTAAATTAAATATAAATTTTTATTCATTAAAAATAATTAGGGAGGAAGGTCATTTTCATTTTCATGCTCAATTTTTGTGCTCAGACATTTGACAGCGTCCTTATTTTTTATCCCCTTTCTCTTGTATTTTTTAAATTTGAGTTTGAATTTGAATTTGCTCATGCAAAAGGCCACTCCCTACACAAAAATATAAAGCATGCAGAATGAAGTTTGAGGATCCTGTACATTGTAGATTTTAGATTGTAAGCTAGAACTGTAGACTATCAAGAAAAAAAGATGAAATTTCTAGATGAAATTAAACAGTCTCAAGTCTCAAGTCTCACGTTGCAAGTAGTCAGTACAAGGATGTGAACAAGATTATAAAAACGCTGAGAAGAAGATGAACTTTAGAGAGTGAGAAGACGCAATGGACCATATCATAAAGCAAATGAGAGCAATATTTTTTCATTTTTCATAACCTTTTCATCTCCTCTACACTCTACATAAAGTTAATCTTCAAAGTCCTTCATTTATTTCTCATTTCTCATACATCTTCTTCCGCTCCTTTTTTTTCATCCACAGGAGTGAACAACATCCAACCAATTGCCATTCAACATTCACCATTTGCTCTTCAAGATATAAGATCTAAGATCTAGTAAAAAATTCATGCACTTCATTTTGATTATTCTCTTGTTTGAAGGGCGTTTCCTCCCATCTAACAGGTCTGTGGTGCACACTTTCTTGACTATTCCAGTATCCTAGAATTCTAGTATTTTCACAACAATGAAACAAGGAGAAAGCTCGATGAGACATAATATTATTATTATTATTATTTATGCAGCAAACCTACTTTATCTATACAATTCGCATAAAGATCCAAGTGCAATATCATATCTACAGCGCCTATTCATTAGACAGTGCAGAGTGCAACAACAATATTCGCTAACTATCAAATACCAAATACAATACAAGATCAGAATCATCATAGAAATTGGAAATTCTAAAGTCAAAAGTCAATGTGTACATATTTCTTTTAATCTAGTGGTAAATTTACAATGTGAAAAGTACTTACACGGAAAAAGGGGACGTGAGGGTTTTTTATTTAACTTTAAATTTGAACTTTGCACCGTCCCGTAAACCGTAAACCGGATATCGTAAAGTTATCCTTCTTGAGCCCGTTGTCACTCCTTTTTGAACGAGTCAAACAGGCAGCTTAACATTGCCGTTATCCATTCTCTAGATTCTAGATTCTAGACTCTAGAGGCAAAAAGTTCCATCAAGAGTAAAGAAGACACAGGGAAAAAAGACCAAAGAAGACTTTTAAACTTATTTGATACATTCAAATTTCATGTGCTTTGTGCTATGTACTGCATGTACAATGTACATTCTATATTTTAATGTATTTTGGTATACTTTTATACAGACAATTCTGATTCTAGACCCTAGATTCTAAACTCTAGATTCTAGTGCAGAGGAGGAGGAGAGGGCTGAAAACTGAAGGCAAACACTGAGCACCGAATTCCCGTTTGGAATTCGGAAGCCTCAAAGTTTTCAACTTTAAAACTGGAATCCCATCTTGCACAACTTTTCCCACAAATTTCAATTAGGTATCTGATTTTTACAACTCGTGCCTAGTGTCTAGTGTCTAGTGTCTAGTGTCACCGCCTTTACTAAGTTTCCAGCGTACAATGTACAGCATAAGCGAAAGTAGGAAGTTGAAGGGAGAGCGAGAGAGACAGAGAGACAAGGAATTCAAGCTTTAACAAAAACTTGACGCACATCTTAAATTTCACGGGTTTTTTGTTCCACCTTCATTGTCATGTGTACTTAACTATGTACGTAACCTAGTAGACACTTTAAACTGCACATTTTATACACATGTACACCATGCATTTTTCTGTATGTATATAAGTGAAGAGCAAAAAAGCGGAAAGGGAAATCCACCACCCTCAATCCAACACAACTCAAGTGCTTGAGGCTCGAGGTATGCAAACAATTTGAAAAAGAAAGTAACAGCACTATTATTTATTTATTTGTCTCAATCCTGCTCCTAATTGTGTAAACTGTTGACTGGAGAGTGGAGAGTGGAAGCTGGGAGAAAAAAACTTGTGCAAACTCCAAACTACAACTTGCAACAAGCGTAACACATCACACAACATGAAACTTTTATTGCTGTAGACCTGTAGACCTGTAGACCGGTAGAAAATGCTTTTTCCTTGTTTTATTTATGATTGGTGATGATAATGATAATAGAGTGCTACTAATCACACATACGAGCTACACTGAAAAACATTTATACACAGGTTTTGTTCTAATGAAATTGAGGGGGATTTTTGAATTTTAAATAAGGGAAAAGTAAAAGACAATCATGATGATATTAATCATACATTATACCCTAGTTTATTTATGTGCATTTTGTGCAATGTATCAACTACAAAGTGTATGTTGTATGCACTACCTAATCTCTTCATAGTACACGTTCAACGTTCTAAACAATTCTATTTCAATTCTAAATTCTAAATTCAAAGTAATTCAAGTTCAACTCGGAATGTAAAAAGAATGAGGGAGGAAAACGAGTGCCAAATTACATAAAATATTAGACATCTTTCTCCGCCAACTTTTTCATGAATAAATATTCACACAACATTTAGACTTTAGACTCTAGATTCTAAATTCTAAATTCTATACTCTAGAATCTAGACTCTAGAGAGAATGTGTAAAATGGTCATACAATGAACAGTGAACACTGAACACAGTTTAAATTTTGGATGCATATGGACATAATTCAGCGCGTAGTTGCTTTATTTTAATTACTCTTTGTCCTCTTAATGGCCTTTGTATGCACATTATATTGCATTATATTGTGGAGATGGAGATGAGTGATTCTAAGAGTAGATTTCTTCATCTCATCTGCAGAATGGAAACTGGAAACTGGAGACGGGAGTCTGGGTTGTGGGTTCTGGAGTCTGGAGAGAAAGGCATGGCTGAATGTAGAATTTAGAATGTATGAAGAATGAACAATGAACAAAGTTCCGTTTGTCCCGTGTTTATGGTTTATGATACAATTTACATAGATTCTGCTCCTATTACAGTCCACTTTACTCTGTGTGATTCCCATAACGAGAGTCTCTATTTATATTTCCTATTCTTTCTCCACACCACATGGTATGCCCTTTATGTTTTATGTTTTGTTCTTTATGCTTTGTACATCTAAATCTAAATTAATTCAAAATTCATCTCATCAAATTTATTCAGGATATCCAACTCGACTCATTTACTCATTTACTCACTGTTCATTGTTCATTGTTTTAAATTGTAAATACTGATATGAATAAATGGCTTCAACTTGAGTCTTGCATACTTAAAATAATAATAATAATGAGATCTCCGGAGTCAGATCTATAACTTTTAATAAGTCAATTTAGATTTGAATATTCAATAAAAATTAAAAATAATTATTTACTCAAAATTGGCAATGTGAAAAAAACTGCTACTTATAAACTCCATCCATAAAATTAATTGTTACATGAATCGTCAATTAAATCATGTAAAAAAATATAAAAATTCGAAAGAAACAGAGTCTGAAAAACGGTTAAAGGTAACGGCGGAGAATATGAAAAATGGAAAACCTTTGCAGCCAGTCAGCTTGCGAGAAGGTGAATTACAAAGGTTTGTATTTTCTATTTTGTACAATGTAAAATGGAGGAGGTGGATCAACCTTTTTCATGATACAAATTTAATTGTTTGTATTACAAAGTGAATATGTAGTGAGCTAAATAGAGCGTGTGAGACGGCAATGGAGAGTCGGAGTTGGAGATGGAAATCTAGATTCTAGATTCTAGATCCTAGATGTAGATAGAGATAGAGATAACTAATAATAATTACGAGGAGGATGATTGTACACAACCGTACAAATGATACAAGATACAAGCTCAGTTTCAGTTCCAGTTTTAGTTAATTCATTTATACATACTCGTTTCTCCCTGTTCATTATGTGAATTTGAATGTGGATGTGAGCGGAGTTGGCAAGGCTACAAATAATACAGGCATATCCGCCTGCCATGAGTAAATGAATGAATGAATTTCCATAGTCCATAGTCCATACTCCATGCTCCATACGGTACGGTCCCCTTTAAAATCATCTGATAATTAAAAAGGAGATTGAAATGAAACGTGTGTAGTGTGTACCACAGTTGAGAGTGCAAAACTACATATCATATTATGTATCATTCGTATTCCTGTATATGCGTATGGTATGAAACTCCAAAGTCCAAGTACATGCACTTGTTTTGGGTTTTGGATAGATCTAATATCCAATAGAAACTGTAATATAATAGGATATAATACACTCTGTTCACTGTTCCCTGTTCAGAAAATTGAAATAGTACTATAGCACCAACTATTACTTAGCCATGTTATATGCTATACATATGCTGTATGCTATATACTATATGCTACGTATGATATGTGTTACAGATATAAATGTGTATGATGATTCACTCACCCCTTTTCCCTCTTCTTGAGGCTCAAGTTTAACTTTGATTAATCGACCCTCTACTCTTACTGCGTTTACTTCTCGATCCAATCCAATCCAATCCGATCCAATGCAGTGCTGTACAATTCAGTACAATCCAGACCAGATCAGACTAGTTCTCTCCGTCTTCTTTTTTCCTCTATTTTTTCACAAAACTAACCAGCCAACCACTGTCAACGTTCACAACACAACACAACAACAACTACAACGTCCTCCACACAACACACAGTACACAGTATCACTTGAATGCAAATTAAGTTTCTGTCTTGAGTTTCAACTTGCAACTTGCAACAACTGCCACCCCTCGTTTTCCTTTGAGCTTTCCTTCTTGTTTTTTGGAACTACATGTACAATGCACAGTGTGCATACATACAAACAGTGAGTACGGATATTCACTAACGAAGTGTTTTTTGCTACCGGTTGCCTGCCTGAACCGAGTTGCAAGTAGAATTGTAGAATGTCACTTCGCCCAATTTTCCTGATTTTTCCAACGACAGATTGATTTATGTCTCTGTATTTAAGATTTCCCCACTATCCTCCAACTGGATGAGAGAAATGTTCAATGCTCACGATTCACTATTCACTATTCACTGACTTTTATTTTCATGTGTCACAGAAAATCATCACCAGAGTTCTGTTCTTGTGCACGTCCAAATCCAAATTCAATTGTAATCTGTAAAAATCATACAAAATATAAAACAAATGTCATTATTTTTATATCATATCAAGATTTCTTGTTCAAATTATAAATACGTTTCCTTAGATTAGCTTGAAACTTGCAATTTGCAACTTGTAACATGATTCCTGGGATTCATCTCTAATTTCCAGGAATAAAAGGGTGTAAAATTTGAAAGCAAAATCCGAATCCGAATCAAAGTAAACATGGTATTAAGTATTGGATTTCAAAATTTAAATGAGTGGAACTTTGAATTCAAGGAAATTATGCGGAGGCATGATTCAAATTCAGATTCAGTTTCACAAGTATAAAAGGAAAAAGGGATAAGAAATAGGAGGATGAGTAGAAGATGGAAGAAGAAATACAATTATATTAATGATGCTAAATTACTATTTTAAATAATCCTTCCTCATTCCTTGGTGTCAGGAATTAGGAATATAAAACTGTTCGGCATAAGTACATTAGATATTAGAGCGTACACTTTAGTACGTTGCTCCCTTTCAAAAGCTTTCCTTATCTCTCAATTGACGGTTATTACAAAACTCTAAACTCTAAACTGTAAACGGAATTCTCAATTGTGAATGGAAATTACGATACATTTATCTATATCATGAGCATGGAATGGGGATTCACATTTCAACAACTTAAAATGCATCAAATCCTTATTACTGTAAAGTGTAAAGTGTAATTGCGCAGTTGTAATTGAAGATGTTTAACCTTGTTTCTTCTTTCATGTCCAATCTTTTCTGTCTTGAATCTTGAGTGTAGAGTCTAGAATCTAGAGGCTTGAGTCTTGAGACTTGAATAAAAGCATAAAACTTTATAGTATAAAAAACATGGAATTTGAGCTGAATTACTAGATAAACCCTCTAAATTACTGGTTGAATGGTGAATGGAAGGCGGCTCTCATCCTTATTCCTTGCTATCCCTCCTCTTGAAGATTGAAGATTGAGGATTAAGGAGGGTGGAAGATAAAAAGAGTGAAGATGAAAATGAAAATGACGGGAAGTAGGAAGGAAGCAAAAGAGTGATCTGAAAGCACCCTCCATTTCCCTAGTCTCGAGTCTTGAGTCCCTAGTGTACATTGTACATAATACAATGTGTGTACAGCGTGTATGTTTAATCTGGCTGGTGCACTTTACTGGTGACTATTCTGTGTAGAATGTAGAAATCACCCACAGAATTACGTAGCTGAAATGTCGGAAGTCGGAATTTTCTACTGTACTGTAGGTAGTTTAAAAGTCTCAGTTTTTCTTTTTTCTGTATTTTCTATACTTTTTGCTGATTTCTTCTTTTTCGTTGGTTTAGAGTTTGGAGACTGGAGTGATCATGTGACATGTGACTGTACACTGTACACTACTGTACTGTACATATTACATCCCTCTCATATATTATACAACTATATAAAGTGCCATGTGACAATTACTTACATGGATACAGGCATATACACTCGCAGGAAGCTGTGAAATCCCTACCTATGCTCTTTATGTATGAACGTACTCGCTTTATATTGTATAAACAGATTCTCACTATATCTACTATCTGCCAATGCCCACTTCTACTCTTATTCCATTTAGTAGAGCATTTCAAACCCTCCAAATTTCAAGGGGATCCTCTGTGCTCTATGCTCTGTGCTGTTGGGAAAAGGGAGTTTCATCTATATTGTCTTTTTCATACACTTATCCGTGTTCGTTATTCGTTAGTTCCTTTTAGCTAGGTGCACTGTGATATGGAGAGATGGAGGACGTACAATGTATGAGGAAGCGTTTTTTGTGTAGTGTAATACTCTAGACTGGAGACTGGACTGTAGGTATTAGATAGCCTATACCTTGTACATTGTACAATACCGTAAACCGTATTATAAAGATGTTTGATATACATATACGGTATACCTAATACATGTAGTACATAGTATAAAGTACATGGTTATGAAGCAAGTGGATCAGCGTGAACATCCTTCCTCTGCTCACTTTACTCCCGTCACTTTCATTCATTCATTTCTTCCGCTCACTCCTCTCATTCCGTTCATTATACCAACTCCTGCAGTTTTCCAGGGAAACGGAAATTTCAACACGTATTTTGTATTTGATCATAGAATTAGGTACGGAGCATGGAGCATGGAACATGAACGCTGGTACTCTAACATGTTAACTATGAATTGTGAATGAACACATAGCACAATTTAAAAGTGCCCTATTTATGATATCGTGTTCGAATGGTTTCACATGCAAAACATTCAGACTTCAGACTTTTCACTCTTCATGTTGTTGTTGATGTTTTTGCTGTTTATAGTTTAAAGGGCATACAAAATTGTTAAAATCTGTGAGCCTTAGTAATTGTATTACACTTTGTCGGCTATACGAATATAAACTATTAACTACAGCAAATATTGTGTGTACAGTGTACAGAACACAGATAGCACCATGTATCTAAATG
Source organism: Sminthurinus aureus (assembly GCA_034698265.1). Classification (NCBI taxonomy): domain Eukaryota; kingdom Metazoa; phylum Arthropoda; class Collembola; order Symphypleona; family Katiannidae; genus Sminthurinus; species Sminthurinus aureus. Next base: position 1,961 of record JAQGBH010006342.1, on the reverse strand, counting down.
CAAATAAACATGCGATGAAAGTCAAAAGGTATCATAAATAAAATGGTGCAAATCACAAAAGGCTAAATACTGGATGAAAATTACATTGCATTCAACACTCAAATCCCAAAACTCTAAGCTCAAATATCGAATGAGATGGTTTTGATGGTCAATATTATTTGTATTAGACTATTATTAGACTAATCCCAAATCCCTAATCGCAAATCTCTGACTTGTGACAAATTACATCAAATCAAGTCAAATCAAATCAAGGATCAAGGCAAACCACAAATGACAAAAGCTAGACAGATATTTTATGACGTTTTGTATCAAATTAAAAACATTGTTGCACGTCAATTTATTGACTTTTATTGTTATTGTTGCTGATGCTAGAGTGCTTCGTTGTGAATTTTGGAAATTGTTTTGGGTGTAATGTAAGACGTACAAACACAATGAAATTGAATGCTTTTATTTTGAATCGTCGCTACACAAAACACAAATGTATTGTACCTTCGATAATGACCGTTGTACACTAGAAATAGAAGATTGATCAATTAAATGTAAAACCAAAGGAAACATTTGAACATTGGACATTGGTAATTTTAGTAGCAATTATAGTCTCAATTCAACATTCAACACTGTTAACTGTTTATCCTTCTGATTCGTAGATACATTTACAATTTACATGTTTATTTATGGCTGAGCGAGAAAACCGAGTTGAAAGTTGTGGGAAAAGCAGCCGCTGCAATCTAGAATTAGTATTATTCTTCTGCTTTCTGTTTACATTGGAAAAGAGGTGCACAAAAAAAATAAACATGGAGCATACAGCATACTGTAGAGCACAGAGTAACTATGCATATTGTAGGTACATAAGCATATACTTAGATCTTAGATAGATTTATATACTTTCAGATGACTGGGAGATGAGTAACAAGCTAAAAGAATGAATGATCGGTACACACAACAGACTACAGGCGGAAGCAGTCGTCTTCGTCGTCTTCAATACCATTGTATGATCCGGAATCCAGACCGAGACATACAACATACTCGAGTAATAACTCACGCACACACATACGCACATACGCACATACGCACATACAATTTGATATGTACAATATAAACATATAAACATGTCTGTGTGAAACATGTATTACAACAGACAATATATAAATCAAAGTACCGCCAAAACACATCACATCATACAGTAGAATGTTGACTGTAGACCAGACAAAACCGACAACACACAGCACACAAAAGCAAGTGTAGAAAAGCAGAGAAAGACAAACTACCAGTGCCGAAAATGACAACCGGATTTCAGCCTTTGAGGCACACATTAATTGCTCCAAGGGAGAAGCACATGAAAAATGTAATGTATAACGTATTGCATATTTCATGTACTGTCTTAGGAATAGTGTAGAGTGTAGAGTGTAGAGTGTAGAGTTACAGATTAGAGAAATAAATTGCACAAAAATAAATTCATAATTCATAATGTTCTCAAGTCTACTCAAGACTCTAGACTCTAGACTTAAGACGTAGAGAACGGCAACTTTTCAAAATTATTCTCATGTTATGAAAAACAAAACTATTATTCTCATCTGCCATCTGCCACCAAGAAATACACTTGAACAACAACTATAAATATTTTGATTAGGGAATGATTAAAATGGAGAGTTGGCTGTAATAATATAAATCTACCTTTGCACAGTTCTCATACATTATTATTATTATTATACAAAGTATATTTAAAAGGCAGTGGATTGTCGATTAAGAATGCATTAACTTGACGGGAATCTTTTTTATCCATCCACATCCACCTTGCTGTCTATGATAATCAATCAGACCGTCAATCCATCAATCTATCAATCTTTCAATCCGTTTGATCTTAACAACTCCTCAGCCTTTACCTATTGTTCATTTTATCTGGCTGTGGAGTTGAATTTTCTCGAAGTAGTCACAAACAAGCAATTGATTTCCTTGTAGAA
>JAQGBH010006341.1:0-12680 GCA_034698265.1 Sminthurinus aureus | reverse complement strand
GTTTTTATATGTACAATATTATTCCACCAAATTGCTTGCAAAAGACCCGATCAAAACAAAATTACTAAGCAATAGTATCATGACAAAAATCAATGCAGATATTTCGAAACCGCTCTCAATTCTCAATCCCAGAGCTGCACACTCAATACTCAACCCTCGACTTTCGTATTTTGTTCGTTTCATTTTTACTTTTTGCAGCTCACGCTTTTCCGTTTCTAATTTTGAAACCTGCAAAATGTTAACATCCCGAAGCTTTACATATTTTTCATTCACAATGAAACTTATCGGCTATACTGAGGTTGCGCCGCTGGACTGGAATTCCACAAATTTGGAAATGTCCGTGCGTCGTAGTAAAATCCGACGTTTGGTCTGGTTCCTTCAAAACCTGTATCAAATCCTTTGGATTTCTAACGCTTGTCCTGTTACCATGGGATTTTTGAGGGTGACGTTGCAAGAATCGTCATGGATTTTGCGTTTACTGTCTACTTTATAATTAACACGCTTTTGACGTAACAGTGTTTTTTTAGGAACAAATTTGTGAATTTACATCAAAATTCATGAAATTCAGCGCAATTTTCACTGGTACGAGTTTTGGTTTTGGATTTTTGAAAAAAGATTCCATGGCTAAATCTACAATTTAATTATTTGAATCCTGTTAATTTGTTGTTGTGTTTTCCCATTTTTAGAGAAATTTTGTCCAGATGCCTAAAAGCAAACTTTTAGAGATTCTTCTCTTTTTCTTTACCTACTCGTGTTTTTCAATGCCTTGTGTGACTCCGGGCATGTTTGTTTTTCGCACTGAAAATCCCCGCTTTATTTATCAAAGGTTTCCAACTCGCTACAAAAATTTATATAGCGCCATCTTGCGGGCGGCATGTGAATTCTCTTTCTACTTTGGTCTGGTGCTCATGTGGTTTTTTTATCTTGAAATTATCATCACGTTTGTTTTCAACATCAACTTTTGGCTCAAATTCTTAAACTCTGGATTCGGTTCCACTATAAAATGTCAGAAAAATCGCACGCGGTATCGCACAGAATTAGCGAGAAGGTTGATTTGATTGCAATTACGCCCGCTGTTTAGGAATTTCAATCTCAAGCAAAGTTGAGTCGGTATTAAAAACTGTGGATATTCCAACCTCCAGATTCTGAATCAAGTGGCTAACGATTGCCTCTCCGCCATAATTTGGCCTGTCTTCATCTCGACCGTCATCGCCTATGCGTCTTTTGGATTACACGGGGATGGTTAAACTGAGGACGGCCGTTCCGATTTACGTCTTTCTCTGTTTTGTACAGTTTGTCATTGTTCCCGCCTTTCTCTTTGCACTCGTTGGAAACATTTTTGCCATACAGGAAGCGAGAATAATGATAATGGCGCTGATAAAGTTGGCTGTAGTCAAACGCCGCAAAAGTCCTGGATCAGTTTCTACTGATCTGCTTCTCAAGACTCATGCTAATTAGTTTCCAATTCATTTTGCAATAAAGAAAAGAAGAAGTGGCACATGTATATAATGTATATGCAATATTCAATTTTCAATGGGCCAAATGTGAAGAGTGAAGAGCGATTCCAGGCTGGATCGTTGCAGGATCATAGTTTACACGTCCACAAAGAAAAGCATGTACATTTTACGCTGTACTGTGTAAAGCGCAGTGTTTATTGATAAATTCAAGTAATTTTCGCAGCATCCGTATATGTATAAAAATGGTGAGTGCATTGAAATTTGAAATGTCGTCTGATCGACTTTAGTTTCTCAGTCAATGTCAGGATGTTTTATCTTTTGTCATGTCATTTACAATTTTCAAGTACATGGTAAATATTGGACGGATCAGCAATCAACACAAACAAATCTGACTGTGCATAAATCTGTTCCTGCTCCAGCACATCAAGTCTCAAGTTGTAGTCGTAGGTCAAATGTCGAATGAATGAGTATAAAATGTACTCGTAAGTGCCAATGCCAATGCCAACAGTACACAAGATTCACAAGACATAAGAGACACGACACGGGATGTCAAGTCAAGTTATTTTCGTATGACTTGTGCATTTCATTTGGATTAATTTCCGGCCACACAGCAGGATAAATGAATGAATGAAGGATACAAAATGATACTGACGATTTGATATGAATTTGCAATTTGCTTATTTTCAACGACTGTAAATAGATTCCACTTGAATCGCAAGCTTTTCTATCTACATAGTTTTTCTCATTGTCAGTAAAAAATCAATTTTGTGGAGATGGCTATTTTTTTTCTCTTCCTCTTTCTTGGAAATGTGCAATGTGCAAACGTCTGCTTGACATCTCTGGCGACTCGATTCTGTGTTTCGTGTCTCTTTTAAAACAGAATATTATCTCAAACTTGATCCTTTTACTAGTAAATGGCAAATCCACACGTGGCATAAAAAATTGCCTGTCCTGATAAACTGCAACGAGAGAATTTTATGCTTGCGCACTCCAATTTCCTCGTAAATGAATTAAATTAAATGCAATCAAATAAACTGAGTTTGGAGTTTGGAGTATAAATAAAAAGCGGAGCGTCCAGCTTTCCATCAGTCAGTGAAAACTTTTATGGCAACTACAAACCACAAACCAGAATCCCACTTAACCAATTTTCCCTTTTAAAAACAACTTGTCCAACTTGCAGTTTAGAACTGAGATTAACTGTAAATCGCAGGAAAAAACAGGAAAAATACTAGTTTAAAACGGACGCCGTAGAAAAGAAGCGGCTTGTAACACGGTAAACATTTTACATAGAATAAAAATAATATTTCCATTTTCCATTTGCAACTTGTTCACAATATGTGTACTGTATACAGTGTTCAAATAAATTACTTGAATGTACACTAATAATTGAAGTCGTATCTTTCCTTTGATAATAAAATGAACAGGATATTTAGAGAAGACGAAATAAGGAATCAGATGAAAATGAGAAGATCGACATTTTTACCCGGCGTCTTTTTCTTTTTTGGACTGGTTCTCACCAATGCCAATGGAGCCAACGCCGATTCACTTCCAAACAGGGATTCCACGGAAGATGAAGACTTCAATCCGTATGGAAGAAAGGAGTTTGAGCAGTTGAAAGATGTGGTCAAGGATCTCCGTGAACAAGTTAGTGGACAAAAGGAGGTGATTGCTCAGCTCAACTCGACCCTGATTTCAGTTGAACGCCGGCTCCAGACCACCCAGGTCACAGGTCCACCAGGTCAAACGGGAGAAAAGGGTGACAGGGGATTTTCAGGACTTTCAGGACCACCCGGGCTTCCAGGTCCAATGGGCCCTGAAGGACGTCCAGGCTATCCTGGACTTTCAGGGCCACCAGGATACCCTGGACCACTAGGACTTCCCGGATTTCCCGGAGCAAACGCTGCCGAGGCAATCGATCGAAGTTTTTTTCCCAGTTTCTGCACCACGACCCAACTTCGGCTCTTGGCTTCCTCCGTGCCACAGCTCATCGACTATCCAAGTTCTGGCAACTACAGCAACAATCTGAACTTGTGCTACATGATTGCCCCTCCTCCTGGACAAAGAGTGATCCTCAACGTCACAAAATTCGACACGCAGACCACCCACGACTTCCTCGAGATCTACAATTCCAATCTTCACAGTATCCAAAGGGGAAATTTAAAATACAACATTTATACGTTTCAGCTTCCGCTTGCACTATTTCAGTCCAAGACGACGATTTAACGTTTGATGCAGTCCACATTTTGTAGGGAGTAAACTGTAAACTGACACATTGGTTCGTTTTTTTTTGTTGCAGATTTAGCGGAGATTTAGGATCTTCATTGAACAGGACATTTACAAGTGATGGGAGTCAACTGCTTCTTCTCCACTTTCAGTCTGACAGTTCTGGTGCAGCAAGTGGATTTTCACTGTCATTTAGAGCTGAATCCAGTCAGGAGAGCATACGAGGAACCTTTAGACCACCAACACTTAATGGCACCGGCCCAGCGAATGAATGGGATTTTCTGAGCCGCTGTTCATCCGAATACCACAATTTGACTTTCTCTGCGACACAGTCCATCAGCTATCCCATTTCTGGGGAGTATGAAGGTAATTTGGACTTGTGCTACACAATCACACCGCCGCCGGGACAAAGGGTCATCGTCACCATCACTAAAATTGACACGGAACCCTGTTGTGACTACCTCGAGTTATTCAACTCCTCCAACGGAAATCTCACACCTCTCGCTAGGTAAATATAGCCGAGCGTCATTCCTCTTCTTTAGCTTTTACGTTCTGAGTTCTGAGCTAAATTTTAAATGCACCACAATTTTTAAGGGCAAAAACTTTACGCAATCCTTTGTTTCTCTGTTGCAGATTAAGCGGGCAGTTAGGATCTTCAATGAACAGTAGCTTAAGAAGACCTTTTCGACCTTCATTGCACCGCAGATTAAACAGAACTTTAGGGTTTTTACCACATGGGAGAGCAGGTGGACATTTGGGATCTTGGATGAACAGGACATTTGCAAGTCAGGTGGATGAGTCACTTCTTCTTCATTTTCACTCGGACAGTTCCGTCGGAGGAACTGGATTTTCTTTCTCATTCCGTGCTGCATCCCGTCATGAGGAAATATTCAGTCCGGAAGCAGTAAATATGAGTGGCTGTACAACTGAATACCGGAATTTGACTTCCTCTGCCACACAATTCATAAACTACCCCAGTTCTGGTCTGTATGCAAGTAATCTGGACTTGTGCTGGAGAATCGCACCACCTCCTGGAGAAAAAGTCCTCGTCATCGTCAATGAAATTGACACAGAGCCAGGGATTGACTCCCTCGATATATACAAATCAACCGCCGATGACCTCAGCCTTCTTGGGGTGTAAATTAAAAATACTGCATTTCCGGTTTTTACCTTTCCTTTTTTCAGACGATTTCACATGGTTCAATTTGACATGATGAGTAAATTTTTTTCGGCTGTTAATTGAGACACTTGTTTGTTTTTCTGTTCCAGGTTGACCGGAGATTTAGGATCTTCATTGAACAGGACATTCACAAGTGATGTGGGCGGGCCGCTTCTTCTTCACTTTCACTCTGACAGTTCTCTGGAAGGAAGTGGATTTGCACTGTCAGTCAGAGCTGAACGCGAGTAGTTTATTTCCCTGTTTTTGTTGTGTTCAAATCATTCATGTACAGTTTTTATCATGACATTATTCTAGTAAATAAAAATTAAATGATTAAAAATTATTCTGTTTCTGTATGAAATGAAAAAAATTAAAAAGTGTCCAATCCCCCAATTTTTCATCCACCGACACCAACTAATTTCAACATGGAGAAACTAAACACGAAATCAAAAATGACAATTTTTTTCATCTATGCGTACCGATGTACACATTTACAATTTTACAACTGCTGGCCCAATTAATTACAATGTACAATTATTTGAATTACGAGTAAAAATATTTACTGCGGCATTTTTACCCTGCTTATTTTAAGTAATGCTCCTAACTGTTCATGTAATTAAGTGCAGCATTTTTTAAGTACGTCAAAGATTGTAAGTTAAAACCGTTGCTATGACAACTGACAACTGGCAAAGCAAACCTCTTTTGTCCCACAAAACTCGACCAACAGCACAAAATACAAACGTAAATATAAAAGAAAACTAATGAACGGCAATTAGAATGAGCACAGGAGAAAACCCGTCTATCCTCTAAAACCGAGGTTTTGCGATTCATTAATTCGCATTGGTGTTTGTGGTGTCTGGAACTTATCGCATTTTTAATTGGTCTCATCAACTCGCAATCGTCGTCCTAATCCTCACGCACTTCTCGTAATATTACAAATTTACAGAACATGACAACTCCTAAACTAATTTGTTCTTTCAAATCTGCACAGAAAGCAAAACCAAATATTTAAGTGTGATACAAAATATTTGACCCAATTTCTGGACCATGGGTCAAGATTTAACATTCAAGCCTTGAGAGTCTTTATTACGTTCTGTTTGTCCTTTTGTCTGGATTTAGGATTTAGGAAATGGGCTGCGTGTGGTCCATGGAGCCGAAAAAGGAAAACAATTTAGATCAGGATCGGGAAATTCAAATTCAAAAACAAAAGGTCTTCAAGAGTTCTTCATAAAATGAATAAAAATACAACAAATGGGATGACTGCACATCCGCTTTTCTAACCGTTCATACTCTCAATCGTCATGTACGACAAGCTCACGCCTTCCCGCCAGAAAATATCCCCTGTGTCCTCTCCGACTGTGAATATCAGTTCATTGCAAAATCGAGGAAACATCTGGATCAGCACATTAAACAAAAACACCCGGATTTTCCCGCCCTAAAATGCTCATTCTGCCCCTTCAAAACCACGAAAAGGACGTATTTGAGCCGCCACATCCAAATTGTCCATTTGAAAGAGCGGAATTATAAATGTAGTCATGACAACTGCAATCATGCTGCAACGACCTCAAGTAACTTGAGCAAACATTTGAGGACTCATTTAAAAGAACAAGATCGTCGCTTTCCCTGCCCTCATGCGGGATGTACAAAGAGATTCAACCAGAGAGGAACTTTGAAAATTCACGAAGTAGTCCACACCCAAGAGAAAAATTACCCGTGTTCTCTTTGTTTATACAGAGGAGGAAATAGCGGGAATCTCCGGGTTCACATGGCCACCCACACTAAGGAAAAATTGCTCCAGTGTAGACTGTGCGAATATTCCTGCAATTCTCACACCAGCTTGAGCCAACATTTGCGGAGACACCATTTGAAGGAAAAAACATTTTTCTGCCAGCAGCTCAATTGTAACTCGACCTTTTTTCACAAGGGGAGTTGAAAAACCATCAAAAACTCACACTAGGGAGAAAAATTATAAATGTCAGAGTTGTCACATGGCATTTTCAATAGGCAGTAATCTGGCGAGACACTTGAGAACTGTTCATCGACCAGAAGGAGAAAAGCCGAGGATAAAATGTTCTTTTCCCGGTTGCTCCTATCGGTGTGATGCAGCGAGTGGTTTGAAATACCACCGCCAGTCCAGACATTCAAATCAACGACCATTTTCCTGCCACCTTTGCGAATATCGGTGCAAATTGAAGCGGGGTTTGGAAATTCATCTGGATGGCACTCATGGGAACGATAAAACTAGGAAGAGAACAACAACAAGGAGACGGAAATACGGATATGGAATTGGATATGGATACAATATTCAAAAATGTACGAGTTGCAATTTCTCGGCGAAAGATGGAGCAAAACTGGCAGCTCATTTTTCCACGGCTCATCAACTTCCCAAAGTAGTTTTTGAGCCGACTGCTGATGAATGAGCTGTAAATTACAAATGTGAATTTTAAAGACTGTGAGCCTAAAAATCGTCAGTCTATGAAAGAATTTCCGCATTAATAAATAAATAATACTCAATATATTATTTCTTGTATGCATTGTAAATATTTGGACAATCAACTTTTGACTTTTTTCATTATGGAAAATGGAGGTTTTGTGTATGTCATTTCGAGATTTGGATATTCATCTTGTCTTTTAAATTTGTATTTTTTTCTAATTTCCCTGGAAATGCTTTTTTAATCGTGTTGAATCTCAGCTTGTTGCTTAAAATTTAGGACGGCATTTGAATTTTGCTCAAAGAGAAGCAAAGGATGATTTTGTTGTCAAAAGCAAGAGCAGCTGCTCTAAAGTTGATGAAAACAGTCCTACAACTTGTGTTCTCGTGTGAAATGGTCAATTGACTTACGTCATGAATTTTGTGAGAAACAAATTAGATGAAAATGTTCCTTATGGAAATCTATATTATGCTTGTCTTTTCTCTCTCCTTTTGTGAGGCGCTCGACTTGGCTTTGCTCTGCACTCTGCACTGGCGAGTTACAATTGACGACGTATTTTTAGAATTATCGACGACAGAGTTGATAAAAAAAACAGTAAAAACTCTGCCTTTTAATCCTCTACCTTTATAACTTGTTAAGCTCTGCTGCTGCTTTGCACTGTAAAAGGAAAAAAGGATAGAAAATTCTATCTCCAAATCTATCTCTTCTCTTCTTTTTTACATCCTTTTTTCTGTATCTACAAGACATATTCGCAATTATTATTGAATTATTTTTATTTCATTTGGTCGATTTAAGTTAAACAGGTAATTGAAAAAACTACAAACTACAAATCAAAAAAACAAAATTAACTTTAGTTTTTTCCTACATTTTTTTCATCTTTTTTTATACCTCTTCATTTCCTACGTTTAAAAAAGTGTGATTTTTTAAATCTGCTGTATGATATGAATGTCAATAAAAAATAATCCATTGTATTTTCATTAAGTACTAAATATGATGCGATTTTGATTTGATCCAAACAGAGAGAAAATGAGTGGTAAAAAATCGGAATCCAAATCCAAATGGAACCAGGAAGAAGAACATGAAAATCCCGTCTTTATTTGTGAACACTGCCAAAAGGAATTCTCCTACTCGAGTCATTTAAAGTTCCATTTATCAAATCACACGGATCAAAGAGATTTTCATTGTAATTTTTGTGATTATTATTCTGCTGACAAAGAAGATGTTGAACGGCACATCCTGTGTCATTTGAAGGAGCGGCTGTTCAAATGCCAAGAACCAGATTGTGGAGCTACTTTTAGACAATCGTCCAATTTAAAGCGGCATCAACTCGCCCACAGCAAAAATAAGGAGAGATATTCCTGCTCATTGTGTCCGTTTAAAACTGGTGCAAAATCCTTTTTGGCTCAGCACATGAAAAACGTTCATTCTGAATACAGGCCGTTTAAATGCCCACATGACCGTTGTGGATATTCTGGTAAACAGAAAAGTCATTTGCATGCCCATTTGAAGATTCATTCTGAAGAAAAAAGTCACGTTTGTCCTGATCCGAATTGTGGGTACAAGACAAAGTGGTCAACAAATTTGAAGCTTCACATGAAAATCCATTCCACCGAGGAGAAAAGATTCAAATGCCAGTTTTGTAACCATTCCGGTCATCAAAAGGGAAATTTAAAGGTTCGCATTCGTCGTTTTCACAGCTAGTGTCCTTTTCTTGTCAGCTCCGCTTCTACAAATCAAACAACCAGAGCCGTTTGAGCAGGCACGTGAAAGTTAATGCTGTAAAATATGAACAATTTTCTTATAAGAAATCCATTTATCAAGTTAATTATTTCATGCTTGTAATTTTTCCTGTAGAATATTGAGACAATTCTTTTTCTATAAATAAAAAGGACCAAGTTAATTCAAGAAAAAGTCTCATGCACAAAATTAACATTCAACTGTTTACATTTTCCCTAGTTGTTTTTCAATTTTAATCATTGTCAGTCCATTTTTAAGATGCAAAGCAAATTAATAATTATTGGAATGCATTTCAATTTTCAAGCACATCAAAAAATTGGTTCTCTTTTCTTGATTTTCGTGTTGCATGTCGCATGACAAGGAAACCTTGAGCGAATTTAGAATTTTCTACACCTTTTTTGAATGAGTATAATGGTTCTCGCATGACATTTTTAGTATAAAATTGTCTATAGGAAATTCAAACATTGTGTAATTATTTCGTAGGCATAATGCCTACGAAAAATACAGTGCTCTTGAATTGATTTCCTTACTTCCCTTTTACATAACTTGGTGTCTTGAGCATTGAGCATATATGCATACTTATCCCAAATGTGTAGCATAGGTTTGTGTAGACATGTACAAAGTACAGAGCAAATGTAAAACGCAAGTACATAAATCCCCAGTGGTATTTAAACACAAGTATAAAATATAAAATGGGATACACATGTACGCTGCAAACTGCAAAGCACCACATCGCATCGCTTCATTAGTCGTTCCATTTGGTTTGCATAACATTTTCCATTTTCATGGCCAATCAATCGATCCTCTTATCTTTAATTTTCTTGATTGCATAGCTTTCCATATGAATACCCAGAAACCAGAAGTGACTTGTGAATTGTGAATCCAGAGTCCATCACAGAGACAAGTTAATAAAGCTGGAGCCGGAAATGTGGAATCCAGAATTAGGAATCTAGATGTTAAATTATTCAAAGACACTTTATTCGCCACTTAATGAATTGTCTTGAGTCTTGAGCATATAGCAATACATACGACGTAAAACCTACGATGTCCACGTCCTAATTTCCAACCCACTCACTCACTCACTTTGCTTTCAAGAACCTCGAGCAAAGAGCTTTGAGACTTGAACCAGAGAAAGAAAATTCTGGAACACTAGAATTTTAGTCGGAACAAGACAAGTCGCCAAGGAAATCGATATCAATACCGAATTTCTCTCTGTGCTTGGAAATTGTACACACATTTTCCCATTTAAATTTTGTACTTGGATTGTTCAAAAAAATCAAATCATATTCGTTTTTGAGCAATGCGTCGAGCTGCCGGTGGTAGAAAAAAAGGAAAGGTCAAAAGCCCAAAATTCCCACTCGTGGGCAAGAGAATAAGGACGAAAGAAAAGAGGTAGTTAAAAATCCAGGTTTGGGTGAACAAGGGGAAAGTGGTAATCAAAATCAAAATCATGATCAACAGCGAGTTGTGAATCCAATTCCAAATTCAAATCCACTTGAAGGTTTGAAATATAACGTGTGGGCTCTTTGGCTCACTGGGTGGTCGAATATTTTCCCAGTTTCTTATGACCTGTCCACGGGAAAGGGGAGTGTGGTGCTGCTGTCTTTCTGGAAGAAAATAATATTCTGGTTTTGGCCAGTTTTCATCTTGCTCAAATGGTCCTCAGTGATAATTATGACCGTCGTCATGGCACTCAGCATCAACAGCGCGGATGAAAGTGAAGAAGAGCGAGCAAAAGTCTATGACGTCAGCCTCATGTTTGTCGTCTCTGTGGTTTTCAGTCTGCTGCTCTACAACTATTTTACCATCCCTATATTTGGAGAAATGGCAACTCTTCTCGTTGCTTACAATTCTGCGCTCATTCCAGAACCTGGTATGTAGTATGTAGTATGTACCATGAAACTCGTCCACATAATTTTTTTCCTGGCGCTTAAAATTCAGACATTTACTCAACTCATTTTTTTTTTAAACTTTGCAAAACTCAATAATAGTAATGATAATTATGATTATGATTGTTACTAATATTATTTTTGTTTTGGTTGTACATAGAATTGGAAATATTCCGACTTGCTAATGTCAAGAAACGGAAAACAATGAAAGAGCTGCTTTTGATCTATCTGCCATTTTGCATCTACGCAATAGTCCCTTGTACAACAGTTTTGATGCTTGTACGTCCACACAATCCCGGAGTGCTCAGTTCTCTCGTTGTTGATCAAATCCAGCTCCGTTTTGATCTGACCTTTTTCGCCCAGTGGCGCCCCATATTTTTCTATCTTCTGTTTGGATTGATTGATCACGCATATGTCTTTTTCAACGTAACCATCATTTACTTTGGCGTCATCAACATGTACTTGTTCATCGAGCGGATAAAAGAGAAGACAGTCAACGTCTCTGAGCTACTTCGGTGATAAATTCAATAATACTTTAAAAAAATTGACCTCTGACCTCTGACCTTTGACCTTTGACCTCTTTTAATAAATATTTATGTAGGTGCAAAGAGGATGGACTTGGGATTTTTGAAAGGATTGCCACCACAGTTCGTCTTATACAGATGATAAAACTTCACCTGATCGTGTTCAATCAGAGTATGTCTAGAATTGTATTCTTCACCAAAGTTATATGCTTGACTGCAGCAATAATTGGTGGATTTGGAGCGATCAAACTGTTTGGTAGTAACCCCATGTTCGCCGCCATTTTCCTCCTATTTTTTGTAGAAGCCAACGTCATGTACTTCATCCTCTTTGACTCGGCCTATCAAATCGGAGAGAATTTAGAGGCGCTCAAAGGTGAGGTGCTAACGAAAAGTGGACTCCATCCAAAAATCGGTCAAAATCATGAAAAGAACCAGGAACTGAGCCGAAGAATGAGGTCAATTCAGGATCTCGGTATAAAATCCGGTAGTTTCAATAATATGGAGAGGGAATCAACTCTACTCTTTTCCGACTTTTCTGTGGGACAAGTCGATTTATTACTTACGTTCTAGATTCGATATTCGAGAATAAATTGCAAAAACATTCGTTCTACATTTTACAAAAACTTTCAAAACTCTAAACTTTTAAAACTTGTAGCATAGAAATGAATTCAAAGCACAAATTTGCTTCACCTTATTTAAATACAAATTTACATCAATACAAATAATAATACATTACAAATAACATGATTTTGTAGTGATTAAGTTAAAATACAACAAGATTTTCTATTACAACAGACACAAGGGAGTGTAAAAACACAAAATTCTTTGGATTTTTGAGCCTCCCTCGAGAGCTCTTGGTCAGTGTACAACAAAAAAAGATTTCAGAACACAGACCTTGTTATCCGCAATCAGATAAAAGGGTCGTTTTTACTGATGAGCCAAAGACAGCAATTTTGATAGCTCTTGAGCACATTTTGAAATTTGTGTTCATTTGCTCCGTAACTAAATCTTCAAAGTCAAAAGTTGCAAAGCTTCCCCATTTTCTTACTAAACATTTCAATTTTATTTGGCAGTTTAGAAATGGAAAGCAAGCAAATAATATTTGTAATTTCAGTTTAAAACAATTTAACAAACATAATTTCCTTGGCAACCGAAAGCAACTAAATTATTCAACCGAAATTAATGCTCGGGGGCATAACAGCGGATTGTAGACGAACGGTTATGCGTGCCGAAAAACTGTTAATGCTTAAAAATACTGT
>JAQGBH010006340.1:0-12682 GCA_034698265.1 Sminthurinus aureus | reverse complement strand
GGAAAAGTTGTTTCTAGGTTCTTTAGACGTTTTTAAGGGATATAGCGTGATTTCAGGGGGTATAGCGTTTTTTGTCACAACGCTATAGGGGTATAGCGTGAAATACCACCTCCCCATTTTGTCACAAATTTTTTTTTGTGCTGCGACGTTTGAAGGACAAATATTCTTAGCTCAGTCTAAGCTCAGATTTTGAAAGCGTTTCTCTCCATAAATATAAACTTTTAGTTTTTCTAATTTTGGTTTTTTATCTAAAAATTATATAATAATTAAAATAATTCTTGGTCACTTTCCGTGTCCCAAAAAATTAGTCAGTATGCACGAAAAAGTCAGTAAACGGTTCTTAGAAATTTCTAACGAATTTAGGTGAAATATCCTACAAAATTCTTCCTCAATTTTCGTCTATTTCTGTCTATATTTTAATTATTTCACAAGTAGTTTTTTTCCCTTTAAATTCTCCTTTTTCACAATAATTTATCACTTGTACAATTTATTCTTTGACACTTAATTGATTAATCAGTTGTTAGACATTCCTGTTAATTTTTTATATGCTACAAAATATTCTATTTCTTAAATTACAATATTAATTCGCCATTATTATTTTTTATCATCTGTAACTGTCAATTTTTTACATCTTGTATCTTATATCTGATGTACGTACATCTTTAGTACGTATATCATCTATCTTCAGTGATTTCCTTTTTCCTTCCTCATCTTGTTGCATAAAAAGTGATCCATACATTCTGTTCTACATCCTACATCCTACACTTCAAATAAATCCGTTGGATCAAAGTTGTTTGGTCAGCATTCGGTTTTTAAACAACTTGTCAAATTTTCAATTATCACGGTAAGTGTATATAAAATAAAATCTTATACTTTTTTATACATACATGAATATGAAATCACATAGTACATCTAAAACTTGATACTATCAAAAACACCTATAGTTGATGATCATTTGTAATGAGTAATGAGTATTTATTTTTTTTCATATTGACTTTACAGAAGGACTGAGAAATAATTTGACATAGAATCTGGAAACAACTCTTTTTACTTTTTAATATTAACTGACAAATCGTAAGTTTATTTTTATTTCTGCTTTGCTTTTTTGCTTTCCATTTCAAAAATATATTTATCAGTCTTATTAAAAGTAGTAATACTTATTAATGTAAGATGGTTATGAGTTTTTGATTGACCAGTTAATGGACTTGAGGCTCGTATGTAAATGAGAGATTATTCAAAGTACATATTTTTCATTTTAAAAGAATTAAAGGATATGGTGTATACCGTATAACATTTTATGAGCTTTGCTTTTGGGATATCACTGGTACTTTTAATTTACAACTTACATAGTATATTATTATTATAACAATACGTTGTTTTATACTTTGTACCTATTTTGTATCTAGACATGGGGTTTTCAATACATAATACAATATAGTTAGTTTTGTAATATATATACATCTATTTTAACTTTTGAAAATCGAAAAGAAAGTATACGTAACAAGAACCATAAACGACCTTCACCAAGACCAAGGCATATCTTATATCTAATACAACGTCTATAATATAAAATCTGTCTAAATATTCATCATTATATATGAGTCTATTTATAATTTTTGTACATATTTTTAACAACACGTGGGAAAATCATAAACTAAAGGATGATTTGACCAGCTTATGACTGTGTCCATGAAATGTCAGTAGAAGGGTTGAAATTAAAAACTGGACAAATGTAGTTATTGTCGATTCTTATAATCAGCACACTCAATCAATCTTTTCGTTGGGGATTTAGTTTATATATTATGTATTATTATTGTGTAGTTGATCAATAATAATGTATGGAGTGTTGTGTACATATATGTTATAAATATAAAGTTATACTCTCTTTCCCTTTTCACTTATAGTCATAATGTAAAAATGCAGTATGATATAAAGTTGATGACCTGTACCTCAAAAATCACGTATGTTCTTTCATTAGAATACGTATATTTATCAGCATTTATGAATGAGGTATAGAAAAGTTCTAGTTTCAACTAGGATTTTCCAGAACAAAAAGTCTTGAGACATGACTATGTACTACATATGTATTCAAGGCATGTGAAAAGATGTGCATATAGTGTGTTGTATCACTTTAGGATTTAGGCATGAAGAACGGAACTTGGATACATAAGTACAAAATACAAGTAGAAATGGAATTGATTGATTGTATATTGTACGCATATCTTTTGAACCACACACAAAAAGTTAAAATATATAGTATTTTAAATCTCGAATCAGATCTAAAACCAAAATTCACAACTTGATGTATATTTGAGTTACATTTATTATTTGACAACAATTTTTAATGCTCGGAATACTACTTAATCCAATTTTAGGATGGTATAATAATATTATTATACTTTAATCATTTTCTTTCTTCCAAAGTTTTCATTTCCCATGCGTCTAATTGAAAACTACTACAATGTATATGCAAAAGCAGAGTCATCATCATTTATTAATCAACATGAGTTTATTCATTTTCGAATGTATACTTCACACATAAAATGTAGACACATAAATTGGGCCGAACTTAACCGTAAAGAACTTACGAAAGGACTTAATTTCAAGCGACATGCTATATGTACTGATAGTCAAAATAGTACTACGATTAATGGTTTATGTGTCTATTGCATGTGTATAAAGATGAAAGATAAAACAGCCTTACATTTTTGACCTTTTGTTCTAGATGGGTTACATCATCAGGGAAAACGCTATAAATACATGCATCTACTATATAATTATGTATAACAAAATACTCTGTTCTGTCTATCACTTGAATATCGTGTACTACTAAATACATGTCAATCAAGAATACGACAATATTTTGCTTGGCAAATATTATGCCCAAATGTATCATGTTTTGATCTGTGCAGGACAGAATAATTTTCGTTTAAACGTATCAGCATTGAGTTAATACAATAAATGTATTGGATCTTGGGTCTCCTTCAATGATTCATACACACTTTATACTGAATCCAAAAATACAATATGACGTCGTAAATAATAGCAAGAGCAATAATAATATTATATTGCACCTTAATGATTTTTTTACTATCAAAAGTAGTTTACCAAAACATAGTTCATATGCTTTAAGAGATACATATTTCTATGACGTAAATTGCTACTTATCTCGTGTACTCATGCAAAGTCAGGAGAAACAAAATGCTGTGTTTTCTTTTTCTTTCTCAAGACACTATAATCTATAATTATTTATCCACTGTGTATTGTATTTTACCAAAGTATTAACTTTCCATAATATTATACACATATATATGTACACTTCAACATTACACAGCGTTCGTCCTCGTATCCGAGGATTTCATAAACGTCATTATGCCATTAGATCATTCAATCAATCAATTAAATTAAGTTTCCTCTCTCCCTCTTTTTCTCTTGGTATTGGACAATTTGGAGCATGGATAAAGTTCTAGTTAACATTAAAAGTGTAATATTTACGTAATATACGTAATAGTTACAGGTTCAAGAAACCTCGGCATTTTTGTCTTTTTTAAACCCAATCCCAAGATAAATAGGGTAATCCTGACAATTTTGAATATAGATGTTTAACATCATGTACATATTCATAATCTCATTGTCCAGTATTTATTCCTTTTAGAATTTGTAGTTTGTAATCTGATCTGTAGATATCTAAAGTTTTTTTCCTTAGCCAACTCTTAAACGACAGTCAGTCTATGCACACACATCTCGTTAATATTTAGTCAATAGTCAACATTTCATTTGTACTTAATTTTTATAGCACCGGTATGTCCAAGACAAAAAATTGCTGACATGATTTGTGATTCAGGATTATGAAATTTTTTTGTGCTCTTTCAAAATATCAAAGCTCCCTTTTTACAGTTTATAATCACACACTGCATATTTATAATATATATTTTTAATTTTTGTTGGATTGCATCAGTTAAGCAACACCCAATCGTTTAGTGACGAAATGTCTCATTTGTCGAGTTTCCTTGGTATGCTTCAATAGCCAAGTACAGGTCAACTAAAAGGTTATCAAAATAATATATAATATAGTTTCTTCCCGATTGTATGCCATGTAGATATATTATGTGTGTATGGATAAAATTCACATAGTAGAAACAGACTGAATTTTTTATGTAGGGAAGACGAAAGTCGCGTAGGTACATATACATATTGCGTCTCCAAGCAATTTTGAACTATTTTTTGTATGTATCGTTTGATAAGCACTTGGAAATTTTCTTTCGAGAAGGTTTTACATCGAAAATTTTACACACTCCTGAATTGATTATTTCCAGATTAAAAAAAAAACGACGTCACGTTTTCTATAGTTATCTTTCAAGCGTCGTTCCATAAAAGTTCAACATATGTGTGATGTGTACTTACAGTTTATAAAATGGATAAAAGTAACCAAAATTGAGGGAAAAGCCGAACAAAATTTTCTTTCTTGGTTCATCATTATCTTTAAAAAGTATACATATAATAGTTTCCTTTCCATTTCGGTAGTGATCATGTCAATAAATACATTGCAGTTTGTGTAGTATAATAAATACAGTGTTTGATAAAAATGAAGATGTACTCTATACATTATATTAAACATTAAATAACTATAAAATAAAACAAGAGCCTACAGTCAATAGCATTAAACAGACTATAGTATTGTGTGTGTGTGTGCGTGTGTAAATAAATACAATCTACTATCAAATAGTGTCAATATTTGTAGTTGCTCCAAAAAACCTCGTGATTTTCCGTTCTGGTTTGAATTAACAAGTAAAAAGAATTAGCGGATAAAGATTTTCGTCGTTTTTATATAAATTTGACTCCAGAGATAAGACTGAGAATACTTTTGACAGGTCTGATAATGATTTTCCTCTTCTAATTAAACACTAGTTACACAAAATATTATACATGTATATGTATAAAGTCACCATTTGAGAATTAAGTACATTATGTTCACGTACTAATGATGTACGTATTGCGTGTATAGTGTGTATTATATTTTACGTGAGATTTCCCTAGTTTTCTCTCTTACTTGTCAGAATGTCGTACGATGGAAAAATTTTGTTTATTGGTGTGTGATGATGGTTTTTTTAATCAAGTAGGTGATTTTTTTCCCATTTAAATTTAACGAATTCGGCTCTATTTAATAGTGGTAATTTCATTTACACGCGTTTTTTTTGGGACGTGGTTCCACAGACATCACTTCTTTTATCTAATAAATACATATTATGACATTTCACTATTATGTAAACCATGGAGTTTTGAGTTATCTTTCACGCTCAACATGAAAGAAAGGTTACCTTTACTGATACTATACTGTCTGGTGTTCTTTTAAAAAATGTTGCAACAAGTCGTGTTCAGTGGATGGTGACATATGTCTTAAATAATCAGTGTGCTCAGGACTGGATAAGTCTGGTGTAATATTATGGAAAAGGGAGTTCATGCTGATGGTCATGTATTTCAAAATTCAAAGTACAGACTTTCCGAGTAGTAATAATGTACAATTCTGTCTAATGATGTACACTGTACACCATTTAACTTTTAAATACATATGTACACAATTGTAGATGATTGCTTTTTCAATTGAGTATAAATTCTTATACAAGCAATAGAAAATTACATGTAAATTTACATTGTGACTAATACACATTCGTTATTTGGTGCATGACGTGTGGATTGTGGATTGTCAATGATGGAATGAAATGGATTGTCCAAGTCGTTTAAATTTTTACATGTGATGTGCATAACTACCGAACTCAAACTTACAAAAAGGAATAATATTATGTAAGGGCTAGGCAAATTAACACAATAATCAGTTGTAAATAATATAAGAATACTTCTTATGGCTAGAATAAATCATAGTGTAAGTAAATATTACAAAAAAGTTTTTGTAAAGATTGACAAAACTAACCCTGGCTTTGGGAACTTTATACCATAACTGTAGTTGTGAATAAACATTTCACATGTTACATGTTTTTATACATTGCTAAATGTATATATATATATATTTGGGATATGCGAATACAAATGTTTTGAATTTAAAAAGATGAAGGAGCAAGAAACAATAATAAAAGGATGTTTTTGTCCGAGTAAAAAAAACTTATGTACTACTGCCGTTCTGTTGATTCAAGGTGAAAAGTCAACAAAATGGAAACTGGGAATGATGACAAATCTTTACCTGGAGGAGGAATACCTTTCTCAAAATGGATGAGAAAAACCACTGAAAGGTTGAAAGAATTTTCAATTCATTGTTATTTACAAATAATAAAACGAAAGAGATAGCAAGGGAAAGTCTATAGACTCTGTTTATCAGTTGAATATAAAAGAAAAAGTTTGAGTTCTTATAAAGAAATATTTCCATAAAGTAAATAAATTTTCTTCGCGAGTTAGATTCAAGTTATTTTACATTTTTAAAACACCAATAATAATATTATATGGAGTCTACTTCTGTAGTTTTTTTTATTTTACCCCATTTTAAAATTCATTTTTTTTATTATAATGGAAAATTAATTGAAAGGCTCAATATTTTCCCGATTTCTTAATTCAAAAAACAACTTTTAGTGATTGAAGCTGTAAGATAATATGTATAATGCTTATTATGAAACTCGATAAAAATTGAGCTGCATTTCAGCCATGTTATAAATTATCCAAATTTTTATTGAATTTAATCTATGTAGTATGAGACGATGCTATTTTTGTTTGCCCTCTTCTTCACACCCTTTTTAAATCTATATAGCCAGGGTATTTTTTAGGGCTACATTTGTTTGATGTTTAAAATTATATTAGTTCTTGAGAGAGTTTTTAATCCTCTATTTCATGATGAAGGTGAAATTAGCTTGAAGGATTTTTAGAATACTATAAATTTTTACATAAAACTAGATACCAATATTATTTAAAAAAGAAAGAAAGTTAGAATATGGATTTGGTGTCTAAAATAGATACGAATATTCCGACATACTGTGTCAATCTCCACCTACTGATGGCTTCTTCCAGCTCAAACGTCAGAAACCGCCAGAAACTGGTAAAAACAATTCTGTAATTTCAAGTCCATCTGATACATTCCTTCATGTGAATTGAAGAAAGAGAAATGGAAATGTACAAAATATGATAGTTTAGTCAATGATATATAAGTATATTTTTTATTACCAAACAGCGAAACTTTGATGTAGTTAGCACACTGAAAATATCAATTTTCTCGAAGGCAAGGAGTAATAAGGGAAATTCAAAATTCTGTTGTTAAAAAAGACAATTTTAAATATCAAAAGTTTGTTCAATGCCTTGCGTGGGAAAAGTGAAAGCAGTTACTTTTTACTTTCACTTCTCTCTATAGAAAAATTCTAGGACGAAATTTTATTATGTACATTTGTTTACATTTTACATGAAATAAGAACGTAGCCTTGTTGACTGTTTACTATTTTTTACTGTAGGTGAATCAAAGTTTCAGTATTTTTGTTTTAGATTCCTACTTATTTTACCTTTGATTTATTTTTTTCTGATTTTTCATTTATAACCAATTAAGCACACTAGATGTGTACATTTCTCGTATTTTTATTCATTTGGAATCGCTTCTCACTTGTTATTCATTATTGATATAATTTAATTAAAAACAATTCTCAAGTGAACGAAGTAAATATTAGTTATTTTTCGTACGACATTTGTCACAAAAAAGCAACAAAAAAAAAACTAGTATTTGATGAAAATTTAAATGAAAAAATTAATGACTCCGTTGTTTTCCTATGATGAGTAAGAGAAAGCATGAGATTGTTTTGGAATCATGAATGTTTTCGTTTTTTTGTATGTTGAATCTATAGATTTTTACTATTAAAAATACATTAAAACTTAAAAGGTTCCGCATAAAGCTCATAGGATGTTATTCCTGTTTTTATATTGTACTAGCTGAGTGTCTAAAAAATCAGACACGACAGGAACAATTGTCAACATTGACAGCGGGGAAGCCCATCTATTCGAAAACCATTTGTGAAATGGAGAAAGCTAGTGGAATCGGTGGTACAAGTATTCAATTGCATCGTTACGTTCCCAATATGGAAAGTTCTATATTACCAGAACCCACAAATATGTTAAAGACTGTATCCAATTCTACAACTCTACAATCATCAAACACGTCTAATAAAACAATACCATCTACGAATGCAACAATAGCAGCCCAACAGCAAAAAAAATCTGTCATTTCGAATACAATCAAAGAAAACCCCAATATTTACAGTAAAAATGATAGTACACAAGCACAGAATGCTGAAAAATCTGCTGAGGATAAAACGCTTGCAACCCGAACAAATAATCCATCCGTGGTAAGGAATTTTATAATTCTAATGGCACGTATTTCTTGATGTTGTATGTTATACATCCAATCTGTACAGCTGATTTGTACAATTTTTGTTGCAGTTTTTTATTTATTTCATTTGGTTTTGGTTTCGATGTTGTATTGTTAGTAGAGTTGAAATTTCTAATTTTAGGATTATTTTTAGGAGTATCATAGGGTAGAAAATCAAGGAAATTTGAGCTCTAAGAGCGTGTAATTTTTGAAGAAAAAAAACTCTTACCTCAGAATCTTTTTGAAATTACTATCAACTATCAATGTAAATAGATATATGACGCTTCCATTTTCCATTTTACGTTTTAGATAAAAATTTTTTGTGCCAGGAATAATTTTTAATATTTTGTTCTACATATCGAGTTGTATAAAATATCAGTTTCGTATTCGATATCGTCTATTTGAGTTGTAATAAAATTATACTAATTCAATTTCTAGACGTGCAGCTTAAATACTTTAAATACATGTTGTAAGTTGTAAATAATGATCAATGAATATTGATAAAATGTGCATGTGATAGGACCGTGATTGCAATTTCCATGTTTTGGCATGTTGCAAGTCATAATACAAACATATGTTATGAGTTTCGTATCGAACAGATTACAGAAATTGCCAATATAGTACACAATACTAGTATACAAAAAAAATGATTTAAACATCAATGAAAACACACATTTTGATTTCTTGTCTACTATCAAACCAGAGTTTATAAAATTGTGGGAACAGGCCATAAATTATGATAGTGGGTTAATAGTTGAAATCTACAGTAATCAAGAATCAAGACTCAAAATATAAACTTAGTATTAATTATTAATACAAATGGGATTGAACACGATTTAGTCAAAACAAGCAGAAAAGACAAAACCAGAAATTAAAAGTATTATACTTTTCCACCAATTACAGGTTATAACAAAACCGGAAGAAACTACTGGAATCTTGATGGGATATGTAGAATCAAAATTTGGAAATTTTGATAATTTTAAAATTTGGCAAGACAAATCAAAATCAGCTCCATGTACTCCTACAGCTACACCTTGCTCAACTCCTCAAGTAACTCCAGCTAGCTCTCCACAGGTTATTAAATACAAAACACAATTAATTTTTCAAAAAAAGACTAGTATGTAGTCTCTGGAATCTCTTAGGAATCTCTGTACAATAATGATTACAGTTGATAGTCCTAATAGGCTCATGGGGTATATCATGTAGATTGTAGAATTGTAAACATTGTACTTACAAATGTCAAAAATTCAAAAAGTGCGTCATGACACGTACTACGTACTTATTTAATTGTGTTAAGGGTGGGGAAATATTTATTTATTTTTGCTTTATAAAATTTTTATAAAAATAGAAAAGTTAGAAAATCAAAATACAGAACTAGTTTGTAACTAGAGCTAAATATGAAATGTTTAGCTCTAGTAAACTATGTACAATGTACAACGACTAACAACTAATACAATGCTTTACAGAGGAAAACAGCCTTTACTGAGCAGGTGTCCTTCTTGCACAATACTATATTCAATGGCTTAAAAAAATCATGGAGCTTATTTATTATACACAATTATAACAGTTATTGATTGTCACAGGGGGAATTTCTTGGCTTCTGAATAGTGTACACTGTACAGTTTATGTATACAGTTTGATGAGAAGATTTCTTTTATATATCGAGCTTTCTAGAAAATTGTAAATAAACAATAAAATCCTCACTAATAACTAATAACAAA
The DNA here is from genome assembly GCA_034698265.1 of Sminthurinus aureus. Lineage (NCBI taxonomy): Eukaryota > Metazoa > Arthropoda > Collembola > Symphypleona > Katiannidae > Sminthurinus > Sminthurinus aureus. Next base: position 2,611 of record JAQGBH010006340.1, on the reverse strand, counting down.
GAATACATTTAGTGTGCGTAGATGGTAGAGAGAGGTACATGTTTGTGTATGTTGGTTGTAGTTGTATGAATGTATACATGTAATTTGAAATCTCAGTTTGTTTTGTTGAAAGTTTCCGAAAAAAGAAAAAAAGAAGGGAGTAGTACTTTAGCATATTTAGTATCATAGCATAAAGTGTTTTTTGTCACTATTCAATAGCATCCACATTTTAGGTGTCTTAATTAGAACATCTTTGAGGCGTATGCAGTGTTGTGTACTTTTATTGTTTACTTATGAAATGAAGTAAATAATACTATTTACATTTTCAAGTAAAATGTTATCATTATATTTGTGTTCTATTATAGGACTAATTTCTACATGAATTAATAGAAGCTAAAACAGTAAAAATTTCCAACATGATGTATGCATGGACTAAACAAAACCAGTATGTCTACCTGTATACACACGTACTGTGACGATCTTCACTTTTCCTGAAAATTCTAGAAAATGAAGAACAATGTAGACGTTCACCTGAAATGAAATACTAAATACCTAAGAAGATGAATGAGTAATCAAGAAATTCCGCTATTTTTATTACGTACTTCCTATTCAGTGTCCACAATTCAAAGTTTCCTATGCACTTCCAGTAAATATCAATTTCCTTTGAAGTAATTACTGAACAGTTGTATAGGTTCTCATTGATTCCATTCTCTTCATAATAATTATTGTTGTTTACGCACAGATAATACAAAACTCGTGAGTTATTTCAACACAGAGATGTGTTGAAGATATGTACAATGTACAAATGCATCAATGTACGTGTGTAGTTCCGTATGATCTCACTCTTCAAGGCTCAAAGCTCGTTCATTAAACATTAGACAGTCGGTTATTTTCCTACATATTGCAGTTGTAGTCAGGTTATATGTGTTGAATGTGGTATGTGCGACGATAAGCATAATGTCGATAGAAATAAATTTACCTGATGACTGATGAAGCATGTATAATATGTATATATTTATAAAATGGGAATGTGACACGAACTACAACTTACAACTATAATAATAACATTATGTAGACGTTATGTACACCATGGTTTTATTTGAATTTTGTTGGAATCGGACAGCATTAGTTTTTTATTTGATGGTTTTTGTCTACTACATTTGATAGATATATATAATGGCTAGTTATTACTATGAATTTTGACTAGACGTAAAAATCTCGTAAGTCGTGGTTTCATCTTTCCACATTTATGTCTCATGGCCAAATCGATTCTGATGCATACTTTTGTCATTTTTCAATCGTCATTCTAGTCAGACGTATTTGGCCAGAGAATAAATAAACGAATGGATTAGGTTATTTTTCCTTTAATCATAACAATAATAATAATAATAATAATAACAACAACAACAACAAGTTTGATGGCGCAATGTGTGTGTATATAGTATATAGTATGTTGTCAAATATCTGTATGGTTAATCTACTATCTCAGTTTTTTTCTAGTAGAGCACGAGGCTCTATGCATGCTACATTATATCTACATGTGTACAAATTCCATATGCTGTGCCGACTGTCTGTCTGGCTTGTCTGTGACTGATTGACTTTGTGTTGGTGTTTGATGTAGTTTCCTCTCCAATAACATTAAAAAAAATTACCGTGCGGTATTTGTACTCAATGTTTCGCTTTGTTTCTGTAAATGTATTAATGCTTGTATGTATGTATGGGTGGTAGTGTAGATTTTACTTGTTTTACTTTTATTTTTTGTCCAAAAAAATATTGTGAAAGCGTTTATTGATTGATTGAAAGGTGTATTTAGTACAGTATACAGCTTATTATAGTATTAACGAAACTTGGGTCGAAGATTAATTTACGTCTTCTTTTTCAAAATGCAAGATGTTGGTAACTTGATTGTTGATGGACATTGGGAATTATTGTGAAATTTGATTTTAATCCGTTCAAAAGGGATGGCTTACTTTTAGTATTTAGTGTGCTACTGGTTAAATCATGTCCAATTTGTTTACTTCAGTGTATAGTGCATTCTTGGGACATAATATAGAACAAGGAACAGGATTTTGTTTTTATGTGGAAGGTGGAAGTGGAATCAGTACAATAAACAATAAGTATATTATATATATTTAATATTTTTTATACACAATTGAAAACAGAAAAGGGAAATTATTTAGTATGTATCTGGGGAAGTTCCATCATGCCTTGCTTTGCCTTGACTTGACTTGACTAGCTTGGCTTGATTTTTAACAAACATCTTTGGAATAGCATGATGCAATTTTCAAGTCTAGTGCACCATGCAAAATCGTTGGGCAAGTGAACAATGAATAAGAACAATAAGTAGTTCTGCATGAATTCAATACCAGTACATGTGCTTCAATTTTACAAAATACAATAAATGTATATATACATACATATTCACAGTTCATTGAGGAGTGTGTGTATATGCACGTGAAACGCATAGTTTGCAATATGTATCATGTATAATATATCACTTGACCGGTAATTAAGTGGACTGAATTTCAGGTCTTCGGATAATTCAACAAGGCAGACTTTGAACGAAATACCTAGTCTCCATAATACTACAGTTTGAGTAGTCCATCATATATTTAATCCAGATTGCAGATCA
>JAQGBH010006339.1:0-12686 GCA_034698265.1 Sminthurinus aureus | reverse complement strand
AGTTTCGTTGTCTCACATTACCCCAAAGTGCACAGACATCCAGCCGGACACGAGGAAAACAATACTCTGCTTCGCATTGTAAAAAACAATAGTTATATGAATTTCTAATTAATCCGTGAGGGATTCAATGAAAAAATAGTGCAATATAAAATACAAAACATTGAGCACGCACCTGCTGCAAATACTTTTGTTCAAAAGTTGTGGAATTTGATCAAACCATACGTAATAATAATTATATGACTAATTCTCTTTAAAAAATACTCGTTACCTTGTCTTACACTTTCCGTTTTAATTAGAGTATCCAAAACAAAACTGTATTTTTTTGAACAATCACCAATACAACATTGAGCCAACGACACTGCTAAATGCTAACATTTGCAGTATGAGCAGTAACATGTGGAATGCTCTGTTTATTACGTATCACGTTACGTGTACTTTCAGGTTTGACAAGAGATAACTCCTTACATAAATGCATTCAATTATTAGCTACAAGTTGACATTCCTTTTAAAAAAATGCAGCAGCAATCAAAAACCACACCATGGCCTCAAAAAGCGGAGTGATAAATGTAGATGCTGAACTTGCACCTTGTTTTATTTTTTTCTTGCAGTCATATTGGTAATTGGCAATCATCCATTCATCAAATAAACATGTCATAATTGTTCTGTGCAAAAGATACATTATACATTCCAAAACAGGAGTGCAAGATGACAATGTGATGGATGCATTGTTTAGTATTTAATATTCAAAGTGAATATATAGGAAAAGTAACAAGTAACAACATTTTGATAACGTAATTTGAATCAAAGGAGGCGAAGAAATTTAATTTGAACTTTTCAGTAGCTCCTTATATAATGTTATATACCTATCAATATTTTATGCACATTGTAGAGTACAATGTGGGAGATGTGAGATCAAGGAACTCATAAAAATCAGCTGATTGCCATTATTTATTTAGTATTCACAACGAGTACAAATATGCATCATAAAATATGCACTGGAAGGCTTGTTTTGGTTTTTGTTGTTGTTGCTGTTGTGCATTCAATTCTTTTTGGCTTTGTGCTTCATACGCACTGCAAATATAGTAAATATAATGACCCTCCTTACCATATTAAATAATACAATAATGCATACATGTGCGTATAGCGTATACTATATGCTTTTGTGGAGAGTGCATGTTAATTGTAAATATGCCTATTCCGGACTGCATTCAACTCTCAATAACTGCATGTTTTCAAGGTAATGTTATGCAATTGTAAACAAAAAATATGAAAGGGAAATGTACTTTTTACTTTTTCTATTTGATGGCATTGCATTGAATCAAAATACAGTAATCGTAATAGTACATGTTGTATGTAGAGCACACAATCCTTTCATGTACTAATATAATATATTTACTTGTTAGCGTTCAACAAAACATCATAAACTGTTAAACCTGACCCCATAATTTACAAGTAAACATCAATGATAATAATAATAATGATAAGAATAAAGATCTTTATAATATATCAGTAAATATAGCATTTTAAATAACAACGTATTGACAACCAATTTACTTGCCAAAAGCTACGGTACAGTAAATTTTTCACATGCTTTTTTTTATAGGGAGGAGCCCAAGGTGAAATGCGTAATTGGAATAAGTAATGTAACTGTAACTATGTGAAAAACTCCGGAGGTGGAAGAGGAGAAAAACAAGTACCAGCTTCCATATACTTATCGCACTTAAAATCATCCCCTGAATGCATGATTATGGTTTTTATCCCTCTATTGACTTTGCATGTGTTTACTCAATTTATATTACGAGAAACGTAAGAAGATTATAGAAAAAATATTGCATGTGTATATAATATTATGTAATTCTTGTTCTTAAAAATGTATACTGTACATTAGACCCCGTCAGAAAAGCATAAGTGTGTGGACTTCGAAGTCTCACCCCCTCATATCGTTCCTTTTGATGTAAAAAACAACCTCTGAAAATTTCAATCCATTCGGTTTAGGTTTAGAGGTCGCTCAAGGGCACCGAAGTTTACATGTCTTTTAAATGAGAGAAAACTCAAAAATCGGGCATGATGTGGGTGGGGACAAAAGGGGCGGAGGTAGAATTTTTATTAGTATGTTAATCAAGGCTCCCTAGTCCACTAACAAATCGTGCCAAAGGAAAAACTTCCAAAAAAATTCCTTCCCAGTTTTCCAAAGGGGTCAAAACCCTTAGAAAACGGAGAAAACTAAGAAAAATCGAGCTTTTTTACCTATTAGACCGCACACTTATGCTTTTCTGACGGGGTCTAATGTACATATGTATGTATTGTGAATCCACACGTGATGCTCAAATAGGAAGACTTGAATCGAGGAATCAGACAGCTGAAAACATTTTGCATTTTGTACAGTGAACAGAAGTTAAAAAAGTGAATTATTTTATAAAACTATTAATTGTTCTTCATTTTTAGACCTGTTACAATTAAAAGAATCAACAACATTTGTAGATATTGTCCATTATCCAGAATCCAGAGACGTACAATTTAAATACTTACAGCTAAAGCTTCAACTTTTCATCCTGTATATTTAGTTTTTATATTGTATAAATTTTAACTTAGTTTAAAAAAAAGTGATTCGTATTTTACATCAATTGTTGATTTGATAAAATGAGTAGTCCAGGAGCTGATATCAAGTGTTTGGAGCATAGTACATTAAAGGTAAAGTTGTATAAATTCCAGAAAATTTTAAATCAAATATTTTGATTGTTGTTTGATATTTGACGTGTTAAGTGCTTTTTTTATAGTCTTGATATTTATTTTAGTATTTATTTTTTAAGAACTCTCTTGTGTGTAAAAAATATCAAGAATCAAAAGACTACAGCATATACTATTAATTATTACCAATTATACTTAAATACAATTAATTTCTACTGTATTTCTACTATAATAATATATTATTCTGTTTTGAATAGGTTCCATATGAAGTGTTAAATAAAAAGTTTCGAGCTGCTCAAAAGGTTTTAGATCGAGAAGCGACGTACGTTTCACAAACTAGTAATGAACTGGAAAAGTTGATGAATGAAATGCCATCAATATCCACCAACATTAGTCACATTCCACCCATGGAGTCATTCTCGGATGACATGATGATCTACGATGCTGATGTTATTATCAATGACGGTACTTTTACAACTCCTGGAAATAATAACAATAATACCGTGACGGATAGTGAAAATATGGAAGATGCGAGTGAAAGTAATAGCAATGCCACTGACAAAACATCAACTTCAGAAGACATGACTCAAGGAAGAGGTCCAAAAGGGAAGGATGTTTCCAAAATGTTAGGAGTTCTTGTAGATCGCTTGTCATCATTGAAACGAAAAGTATGTATGGATGGCTTTAAAAAACATTTCTTCTTATGCATCAATTTTTAAATAATTATTAATCTTTGAAAAATTGCTTTGACTGAAATATAATTCTTTGACATATGCCCTTATAGGCTGGAGAAAGTATTGCTGATGAGCTAGAAGTTGCCCGAGCTGTTAGACAAAGAGTTCAACATTTAAAAACTTACAATCCTACTCCTGATGGAGTTATAGGTAAGTAATTATGAATGTATATATTTTTTTTGTGTGTTCAAGTATCTTATATATTAGTGTTGTTTTGAATAATTTCTAGATATAATAATATTAAATAGTGTTCATTATTTTTGTTATTTTGTTTTTTGCATTTTTTAGCTCCCTTAGGACAATGTTTGAGCAATGCAGCATGGAAACGAACTCGATTAAATCGTATGTTGGTTGACCATTTATTACGTGAAGGAATGTATGACACAGCTAAAATGCTTGCAACGAATTTAAATATCAAGGATCTTACTAATATTGATGTAAGTTTTATGTACATACATGTATGTTTTGTTAACAATATCAGTTGACTTTCATTGGTTTTCATAGAACAATATCACACAAAGACGACAGTTTAAAAGACAAATAGTTCTACTACAATAGTTTACATTATATTATTATTATTATTATCCTTTTGTTCTTTTTCATAAAGGTTTTTTGGGCCGCCAAAGAAGTTGAAGAATCATTAAAACGTAAAGAGACAAGTAGAATGGTTGCATGGTGCTACGAAAACAAATCCAAAGTAATCAAATTTTTTATCCATTCAATATTTAATGTCACTCTTTTGTACTAAAATCCCATTATTGTAATAAGATATTGATGCTAAAAACATTATTTTAATGATGTACTATAACATGATACATTTAAATATTTATTAGTTAAGAAAAATCAAGTCAACTTTAGAACTGGAAATTCGTGTCCAAGAATTTGTTGAGTTGGTTCGTTGTGGGAAACGACATGAAGCTGTACGACATGCTCGGAAATATTTGGCTGAACCAGATGGTGGACAAGAACAAATGGCAGCAGTTATGAAATGCATGGGTCTACTTGCTTTCCCAGTAGATACAAGTAATGATTTTTAATGGAAATTATCGTATGATCAATTTTTTTAATACAAAATATGCATAGTACTGGAATGTTTCAACTAACAACTTGTCTTGATTGCCATTGAAATATTTGTTTGCACAATAATAATAAATGCAAATATATAGCTATATTTGACATAGTATACATTCTTTTATAGTACAATGATTTTTGTATAATACAACAAGAACAATAAGTCATACATATAGTTAACGATATCGTTTGTTTGTTTGTTTGTGGAACAATAGCTATTCAACCATACTGTGACCTTTTAAGCAAAGAACGGTGGCAACATCTAATTACTCACTTCCGGATTGAACATGCTCGTCTTTATCAGCTGGCCCCTACATCCGTCTTAGGAGCTGTTGTACAAGCTGGTTTAGCCGCTTTAAAAACTCCACAATGTTATCGATCAAACGCAAAAAATGCAAATTGTCCAGTTTGTACTGAACCTCTATCAACATTAGCTAGTGTGCTCCCATATGCTCATTGTGCTCATAGTCAACTTGTATGTGCCATTTCTGGAGAACCACTTAATGAAAATAATCCACCTTTAGTTTTACCCAATGGATATGTTTATGGAACAAGATCTCTACAGGAAATGGCAAGAACCAATGGTGGTAATGTTACTTGTCCGAGATCACAATCTGAATTTCCTTTGAAAGATACAGAAAAAATATACATAATGTAATTATGTAGTAGAATGTGCCGTTCTCATTTGTTCACAAGAGTAATAATGATTTTATGTTATAAAATTTATAATATGTTGGCATATACAAGATCCATGTACTATATGTATCATTGCTACTTATTTTGAGATAATATATTGAGACATTACTTTTGTTTCTTCAAAATATTTTAACTGTACATTACATTTTATAATTTGTGAAAAATATGCGTTTTTTTCTCTCACCTCTTAGAACAACGTATTACGATAATCATTATTTTAAACTTTTATTATAATAATATAATATTACTATTACTATTATACAATATACTTACAGCAATTAACAAAAGGAAATCAAGTTGATAGTATATATATGATTTTACGACAGAACTGTGTATGCATGCAAATTTTAATATATATATAACAGAAAAGAAATTACTATATATTATATATATATTCATTGTATTCAAATACCATGGATTACTTTTTAATTAAGAATGTAACAATTTTACCTAAGAATTTAATAGTTTTTATAACTTACCATGAATATATTATAGAAATTATAGATTTAATTTGCACTTTTTGTATTATTGCTCACAATAATATAATCTATAATCTTACCTCTTATATTTTGCATAATTTATTTTATGATTTTATAAAGAAAAAAAATGTATATCTAGACAATACAAGTTATTTTGTACTGCCTACGCATAATATTCATGAATGAACAAAAAAAACATTTGTGCAAAATGAAAGCAATAAGTTTTCGGTTGATGGTGTACATCGGTGTGTACTGTTAACAAATAGTACATTTGTTAACATTATTGTGTATGTATAGAATAACTAATACCAAATATCAATAATATTTATTTATCTCGGTCAAATGCAAATGATGAACCTTTTTTAGTAGTTTAGCTCCATGTTTTTCTCTCGCATTTAATGTATTTTGTGTGGTGTGTATATAAAATATATCTAATTATAATGCATGCATCTGATATGATTAAATACATCTAAGAGTATGTACAGTTTTTGATCTGTATTATTCGTAAATTTGTACTGAAATTATATTGATAATAAAAGATTTCTATTATCGTTTTGAAGAAAACTGCAAAAATTAATGTCAAAAATGCCTGCCATTCAGATATATTATCATGTATATTGTCTCCGTATGCCCTTTTAGGAAATGAATTTCATTTATTCAGTTGCGTATCATATGTATCATGCATTATAATTTAAGAAATGAAAATACATTTTTTCACATTTCATGGATATTCACTCACAGGTCAAATTTAAAATGTTGTGTATTTTCCTGTTTTATTATTTATTCAACTCTTTTATTGTCTAGAACTTTTAAGCAATTTGGTTTCATTTTTTGACAGTTTAACTTTCAATTATGTATTACAATTTACAATATCATAATAACATTGAACAATAATATATAAGAACATCGACTAGAAAATAACTTAGCATCTCTATGTATGCATTTAGTAAAGCTAGTCTTCATACTTTTCATACAGTAAAGCTAGTTTTGAGTTTTCTTTTGATACCAATTCAATTAAATGAAAAAAGTCAAAGTAAACTTTACACACGTTTTTTTTGTTACTTTATGTAATAAGTAGTTCTTGCGTTTGAATACTTTTTCTCATTCAAAGTCGTCTATACAAAGACATTAGTATTTTACTTCAGTACTTAAATACCTTACTCATTTAAATGGTTCCATTGGAATTAAAATCCTAGTCTTTTTTCTAAAACTATATGTGATTAATTTGTATGGAGAAAAAAGATTATATTATTATACTCCTCAGTTATTTTTGAACAATACGTTGTAGTGAATTATATAAAGAATCGTGATTTCTTTTCTCCCAAAATATGGTAAAATTACGAGACCATAAATCGTAAATGCATTCTTCTTGACATTCGTATAATATATTATGTTTAGTTATTATGTTTATATGTACTTAATGACTAACAATATAATTTAATAATAATAATTATTATTATTTCACATATCATTAATGAGTTGACTATACAATGTATTCACTCTCTCTTTCACAGTTCATACAGTTTGACTTTTGACTTGGTGTAAATAGAAGTAAATATATATAGCAATTAGCAATCAGTGTATATTTATTAGTTATTCGTGTAATACATATTACGCTTTCCTGGTTCACTTAACATAGGTGAAAGTTTGGTTTCTGATTCCGGATTCTGTTAACACATAAATATAACATATATATATGGCATTCTGTGGCCGTGTTATAAGTTATAATAATTAACGACAAAAAGAAGATTTAAAATTTTCGGAGTTGCACCATTCATTTTCTTTCTATGTACTCAGTACATAATACATAACCATCGTATATTATATATTATACACATTTTTTGCACTGCAAATTGCATATTCTTTTCTCAACAATTCAGAAACACATTATTTAATTTCTTATATAGACGATAGACGTCTTCTGAAAATATTCATTTCTCATTATCATCATTGTACTTAAATTAAGTTAATCCATTAAACACTACGTTTTTCTTCTCATTCTTGTTCTTTGTTGCATATATATGAATAACACAAAATATGTTAAACACATTTATATCTATCTATATATTTTATATTTTATTAATTCCGTCTTCAAGCTTTAATACATGAGCTGTCGAATATTTGTTACATAAACTTCTGGTAGAAGTTAAAAGTAAACACAAAACAAAAAAAGGAGATAAAATTGTTCTTAAATTATAGAATCTATATTTAGGTCTATAATAGTTTAACTGCGTTTGATGGTTTGAATCAGGGCTTGCGTATACTCTTTCGTGGAAGATTTTCCGCCAAGATCTTGTGTTCGGTACTGAAAATAGAAAAAAAAAAATAAATCATTTTTATAACACTACTTTTAGATGAATAATTCTCGAATTTCAGTGATGCTACTCAGCACTGTCTATAGTCTATACCGTCCACCTACATCTCCTTTCTCCTTCCACATGATCAATGCTCACTGATGAGCCCTACATTTGACATTCTACATTCATACACTTCATACTATGTATTATGTATACACTATACGGAATGCAAATGACCAAAATCTACTCATGTCTCATTTTACAACAAGAGTCATTAATTAGACTACTATTAAAAATTAAAACATGATGTACAGTGTTGATGAGTGAGGCATACAAAGTGAGTGTAGACACACTTTTTTTCTTCTAATTTTTAGCCCAACCCAACAAATTTCTTCATTATTCATACATTACAATATTATATTGTACATTGTACTGTATAAGTTTAGTTCAATGCTGAATAACATAATCACTTCTTTAAGAAGGAAAACCACTAAAACGACGAATCAAGTTTCCCTTGCACATCATCATTTGCATTTTATCATCCCTTTTCATTCATAAATACATATATGTAAAAACTATGAACTTTGTATTGGAGTTTTTCCTGGTTTGCGATTAGAAAAAAGAAGACGAGAGTCAAGTATGAGAAAGGTAAGTGACAAAGATAAAGTTAGCAAACGTAATAAAAGCGTTCTATTTGTGTGTACTCTGTACTCTGGTCACAGCAAGATTTTAAACCGACATGTATAATGTATAACATATAATGAAGCATTATTATAGGTACCTAATCTAATCTCACTACTGAATGATGATGACTGGTGGAGTTCACATCTTCAATCTGTAAATATACGACAAACTGACTGACTGTTTTTGAATTTCCAGTTTCCAGTGAACGACAGAGAAACAGAAAGCCATAATACGTATGAAAATTGATCAATGCCCACAGAAAGAATGCCGAATTCCAAGAGTTTTCATGTTATTATTCTACTACACATTCTTCGTAGAGACAAAAGAGTGCATAAAGTTTCCTTGTAGCTTGTAACATGACCACACACATAAAAGATCAGAGATGGGTGCCAATGCCAAAGAAGAGAGAACATATGTTGGTCGTGTTTCTTCTTACATTACAACTCGTCTTTGTAAACTATACTCAATCGATATGAATCCCTAGTAAAACTATCCCATGAACAAAACATTAACATTTTTGTAAAAATTCATCGTCATTCTTCATTTCGCTTGTACCACAACTCTAAGCTATAAAGACAATGGCATTTTTTTGCTCATACCTCATACTACAAACTACAAAATTGAGCTATATGTCTGTATAAAACGGAAAAAAGTAGTTCCTGCCTTTGACTCGAGGCCCTCAAATTGAAAATTTCCAAATGAAAGTAGAATGCAAAAGAAGAACATAGAATGCATGTATACACAATACACACATACCACATACATATAATATATTATTATATCAAATACAAAACTATACGTGTGATGAAAGTAGGTTTTGTTATGAGAGAAGGTAGGGTTTAGGGTTTAGATTTTAGATATTTAAACCAAAGAAAAGAAAACTACTACTACATTACATTAAACCGGTTTTTATTGTGCATGTACATATTTTTCTTTCACCTAACCGCTTATTTCTTAATATTTTCTTCTTCTCCCTCTTCTCCTCATAACGCATTCATAATGTGTACAATGTACAAGGTACAAGATACGTTCTGGGTGCTATACATATAGATATATCTTTTAAACTCATCAATACTAAACAAGATGAAGATGCAGAAGAAGAACAAGAGAAGTATACACCTTTAATTTATATTGAATGATTACAAACTACTACTACGACTACTCCTCATCTTCATCACCATTATTATTATCATTATCTCTCTTCACAACTTGGATATATGCAAAAGTCAAACTTTTCTTCTTCTGTGAACTCGAATCAGTTAGAATCAGACTCGTCTGTAGTCTGTATAAGTTCCTTATCAAAGAAATCGATAGAAATTTCAAAAAGGGCTAAATAGAGACTCGCCATCATGGTTACTGTAAATAGTTCTCCCGTACAGTTTTTTTTCCTCTTGGTCACCCTACTTTCCTTTGCTAGCTGGACCCAAGCGGAAACACTTACCCTTTATAATCATACAAATCATTATGGTAAGAAATCCCATTCTTTTGAAATAATCAGGAGAGAAAACTGAAGAAAAAAGAGAAAACTAGTACAACTGAGATTTTCCATTTTTACTTTTTATATATATATAGGTGACTTTATCCTCTTGAACGTCAAGGGATGTACAAATGTGCCTAAAAAATGGCGTGACTCTGCCTCTAGTTTAGACGTTCACGGATCTTGTCTTGTTTTCTATGATGACTTTGACTGCCTTGGAAAAAGAGTGAGTTTTATTTCAAAATTTATGCATCTAAAATAACACATTTTAATTTTTAGTACGTTAGTTTTACCCTTTTGTTGCATTAAAATACTAAAACATGATTTTCAACGAGTAAGTGCACCCTAGTACACGATAAACGATAAATAATAAGTTTACACTGTTTTATTTACACAGTAGAAGTAGAATTCATGCAGTTCTATCGAATTTACTTATTTGTAGGTCACCCTTCAACCACATCATCGCAAGTACATGGAAAATTTGGAGACACTTGGATTCAATGATGTCATTAAATCCGCCCGTCCTTGCGGGCAAAAAAGTAATAGTCTCCCAATTTTTCCACACAATAACGACATATTACCCTCAATTAAAAATGCAAAGAGATTTCAGCGACTTCGGAGGAGGTCCGAAGGTGTGTGTCCGCGGTGAAAGAAGAGAACATATTACTTATGGGCAACTCGTTCAAAACAGAGAACAAACCCAAATTTTTTTTACTTTAGAAAAAGAGCAAACAGCTTATAGCTCATAAAGCTAGTAAAAGTATTTTAATGTGCATAACAATTATTATTGTTGATGATAATACATAATATTATACATCTTTTCAGAAAATCTCTGTACACATTCAGAGTCTCTGAATAAAAGTAGACTTAGTGCCCAGTGTTCATCAGTGAATAAATTTTCAGGTTCCAGTTTCCAGATTATACAAGATTCCTTCAAAGTTTGCTGTGTATTTACTATTTATACATAGACTGAACCGCTCATGTGTGCATGTCCAAGTCCAAACGAAGATTATTTCTAATCCAAGAAAAGCTGATAAAACTCATAAAACACTGATGAACAATAATAATGCCTTTATCAAAAGTATAATGCTCTCGTCATTGCACTGCTGAAAATTACACACTAACGCTGGCGTATTGAATTTCTTTAATTATTTATCTAGTCTAACTCTTAATAATTAAAAGTTGAAAAAATTGCCAGTAAAACACATGTATACAAAAACAAGAAAACTTGAGTATACAATATAATGCTAAAACGCATACTCACATTTTTTGATATTTACGTAAATTGTAATAATTATCCTAATTATTTATTGAAATATAAAATGATTGAAAATAAACACGTATTTGTGTTATGTAATTTTAGTTCAACGTGGAATTCATGTTATTCAAAGCCCCATGGATGGAACGGTAAAAAAAACTACACTAAAATAATTTAGTTCATTGTACTTCAATTTTCAAGTTTCCATTTTCAAATTGTTTTAAATTCAATTTGAACTACGTTTTTTTGGATTTCAAATGGTTTAATGATTTCTGTTTATGTATTTTACAACAAGGTTTTAACTATCAAAGCTGAGAAGGGAGAATTTTATGCCAACACTATGATGACATATTGGCGAAGGAAAAAGTCTCAAGTAAGATTCAAATCCTAGAATCAGGAGATAAAGTTTATTCGTAAATATACTATAGTGCATAAAACATAAAATAAAACCTGAAGATTTTTCTAAAGTTTTTTGTCTGTGTGTTTACTGTTTACTTTTCAGCTCTGGTCCATTGGAAAATACGTAATTACATACAGATTGTTCTTATGCCGCTATTCTCTATTTCACGAAAAAATATTTAAAATTGATACTGACTTTGTTGAAAATTAATGAATCTTTTGATTATTATTAGGGACCACGAGTCGGAATAAACTATGATGTGACTCCCGTCAGTTATCCATACTATAACCCAGTAACATACACAAAATTTGAGAGTAAGAAGAATGCTTTGGGAGAAACTTATATGCCAAGAAGATTTTTTGATATTCAACCTCTACCAGAGAATAAATATCTCATCAAGATCCTTCATACAGACAAATGCCTTGTCAACAATGGGTAAGAGAGTTTTCCGATGTCTACAAATTATACTTGTTGCTTGTTGCCTAATACTTAAATACGCCTCCCTTTTAAAACATCTGTTTCCTACATATCACTTAACAGTCGGGGAAAACCTGTCGGAAAGACAGTATGTGCTCCATGGATGCCAAATCAACAATGGCAATTCATTAGAATTGACCGAGCATCCGGACAAAAATTTCAACCTGGTCCTCCAGGAGGACCAAACTCTCTAGGAGGGCCAAACTCTCCACCCGGGGGTAAAAGACCACCATTTTTGTAAAGGAACAAATCATTCATGTCAACCAATAATATAATAATAATATTAATATTATTATATGAATGGACATTTTTATACCGTGAAATACTACACAACTTTGAGTATGTACAAGTATTGGCGTGTTAGAAAAGTAAATTTGTCTTGCTTACATATATCCTTGAAATTTCAAACGATTTGCACGACAAAA
>JAQGBH010006338.1:0-12687 GCA_034698265.1 Sminthurinus aureus | reverse complement strand
GTGAAAACAGAATGAACTTTCTGACTGTACTAGTTACGGAGCTGTCTTCTCAACACGTTAATAAAGTTGAATAATAAATACAGAGATGTTTTTATCTACAATCAAAAACATTTGATACATTTTTTCAAAATTGATTCAAGTTAATCACAAAGTGCAGTTAGCGATAGTGTTGGAGTAAAACTGGATTGTGGATTGTGATGTTGAGCACAAATTCCTTGCGTTGAATCAAAGGGGACTTTGGCATTGCAAGTTGTTTGTGTATTGTAAATTGTCAACAATGAGTGTTTAATTTCCTCTGCAATTAAAGTTTAAGACTAACGAACGGTCATTTTATATCCGTCGTAAATCTTTACATATACTTTTTGACTTGCTCACAAACTGAAGTGCAAACAGACTCAAACTTTGTTGTAGATTTTACGAAATGTCGTCCTTTGTGGCGATGTGTCGTTTTCGTAATACAGTTTTTCTGGTAATAAAACTTATAGTCGCCCTAAATGTTTTAAGCGAGGCAAAAACACAAAGTCCAAATCAAAATCCACAAATTTCCACGTCGGTTGCAAAATACATTTGCGACCAGCAAAACGTCTTTCAAGAAACTGGAAAAATTCAATTCCCACTCAAAGCACGACCGGAAAATGATGACTCAAAATGCGGCTGGTAATTTTGGGGAAAATGCGGTACATTTGGCTTTTACTTTGAATTTTTAATACAAACCCGACTGTAAAAAATGTTTTTTTGTTGACATTTTCAGATGTCTAACTGAATAAAATGAAACTTGAATGAAAAAATAATCAAGTTTTTTAAAATTATTCAAACAGGCGATTTGAGTTCAGAGTCTTGTCCATCATTTGACCTCAAAACGTGTGATGAAACGGAAGTCGGTCAGAAAAAGGGGAAAGGAATTGTAAAATCCCAGGAACAAAAACAACGGCCATCGGATCCATGTAATTAAATTAAATTGAAACATATATTTTTTCCATTTTGTCGTCCTGTCAAAACCGTTCAAAATGTTGTCGATAAAAGGCGCCAATTCGACTGAACAAGGACTTCCAAAACCAGAAATCGTGACTTCAATGAGCAAATACCCGTCGGTGGTGACCACAGAAACTGGTGAATGTAAGGTTAAATCTTGCACCGGACTAATTCTGGACAAAAACTGGGTAATCGTCCAGCAGACTGAATGTTTTAACAGGTACCAGCCGAAGCACTCGGATTTTACTGTGGTTGTTGCGGGTGAACGCCGGATGCACATTGACGAGGGAACTGAGCAGATAAGAAATGTGGCTGAATACATTCCGCATCCGGGACTTGAGTTAAAAAACTTTTAGCCCCTTTTACTTTTTACGCAAAATTTTGTCGTAGATTTATTACAAGGTTAAAAAAACCCTCGTTTCTTGTTGTGAAACTTTAGGTTGACCACGTTGAAATATTACAAAAACGAAATTGGCCTCGTTCGAGTTTCTACTATTTTTGATTTTAACGACAATGTTCAGCCGATCGACTTGGCAGCAATTGAGACTACTGCGCCATCTATTCCGAAATCGAGCCTCAACATTGTCGGATGGACTCAAGCGCAGCCCATGAAGGAGGACCAAGAGATGCTCGCCAGTTTGATTGAATCTCCGTTGGATTGGGTGTCAGGTGACGAATGTTTTGCCAATGACAACAAGACGGAACAAGGCGAAGTCCCACGTGACAGTTTGATGATGATTTGTGCTGGAAAATGTCTTGTCCATGGAGATGACAAGAATCAGCCAAAACGAAGCATTTTGTACGCACAACAAGTTTCAAAATCCGGTTCAAAATCTGTTCCAGTTGGACTTGGGTCACTGAAATCCAAAGGCGGGAAACCACAGTACGGCGTTTTCCTGAACCTCGTACCATACATTCCCTGGATAAAAGAGACGGTGAAACAAGGTATAAGCCCAGGGCCAAGTCAAGGTCAAGGTCAAGATGAAACAACGGCAAGTCCAGAATCCGAGTCCCGAATTAAAGGTGGGGAAGACGCTCCTCCGTACAAATACAAATCCTTGGCTAATCTCGAAAAATACAGCTCTTATGCATGCACAGCCCATAATTGTGGCGGTAGTATTTTGAATTCCGAATGGCTGCTAACTGCGGCGCATTGTGTGGACCTTTTCCCCGTGCCAGAAAACAACAGAATTATCGTTGGAGATCACGATATCTCCGACAACGATGAGAAGGAGCAGATTTCCGCCGTTTCAAAGATCATTGTCCATGAAAACTGGGATCGGTGAGTCTCGAGTCTCAAAAAAATTACTAATAGAGCAACCAGCAAAGAACATTGAGTTGACCATTTTATTTCCAGCGAAACAACTCACAACGACATTGCGCTGATGAAGGTGACAACTCCGTTTAAATTTAACGACAGGGTGCAAAAGGTCACTCTGCCGGATCCATCTTTTGAACCAACAGGTCAGCTTTTTTACACATTACGAGGGTGTTCAGAAAATAACTAGCCCTGTACCAAGTACCAAGTGGTTCAATATATAATATTAATCACTATAAATGAAATGAGCTACAACAAAATGATTTATCTCGTTTAGTACTACATTCTGAGTCGGAATTTCTGACTGATTCTCATTACTTTGCCTTCATTTCCTAGTTCCTCTCCAAACCTAATGAAAAAAATGTTGGTAGTGAGAAGTTAAAAATCTCAAAAATTTGAGACTTGATCTCTTTCAAGTTTCGAAATTTCTTTGCCCTGGAGAGATTTCTTCAAGTTAGAGATGTATCAAAATAGTAGAGACTAACAAGTCAGGCCGTGAAATTTTTTTCCCGACCAATTGCCCATTTTTACAGCAAGTACAAGTTGGGTATCAACTTTTAGAAAATGTCCATACAAAATGCAAATTCGACATCTGAGTTTCTTTTACATTTTTTTCAAAAATTTTCATCCCATTTACTTAACATTATTCATTTCTAACACAATTACTGTGAGGTACATTTCACCAACACCCCTTAATTGCAAAATTGTAACATGTCATACATGATATGCTTGCGTCATTACTCATTACCTCTCACATACTACAGCCACCACTTGCATTTGTCCACATGTCAGAAATATTCAACATTAAAAAAGGCTGATTATTTTCTGAACAACCTCGTACCATTTGGATCGGCACAATGCACATGCAGAAAAGAATGGTTCTTTTTATCTTATGATGAACAACAAATTGTAGGACCTTTGACAGCAATCGGTTGGGGTCGCAATGAAAATAATATTCTCCCGCACATTCTTCAACAAGTCCAACTTCCCTTTGTCCCGCTGGACGAATGCCAAAAAATCTACGTAGAGATACCTCTTGCAGAGGGCCAAATGTTCGCGGGAAATTCAACAAAGGGCATCGGGAAAGGTAAGTATAATGATTAACGACATTGCGTAGGAAAACGACATTTAAAACAATTAGCAGTGCAATGCAGCGGTAGTAAATTTTGCAAATTTATTCCTGCCGTTTTATTTATTGAAAACAATGGATTTGATTTTCAAGGGGATTCCGGTGGACCACTTTATCACATTTCTGAATCAGGGGAGCAAATTGTGGTTGGACTCACGTCTCTCGGTACAATATTTTATTTTGTACATCCGCATTCTGCTTTGGTCACTGTCGTTTCACGTGTAAATTTACCTTTTGATTTTATTTTGTTGTTGTTGAAAAATACAAAATAAGCGATCGCTTTTTGAACTTTGGATAACGTGTTTTTGTTTTTAGGGGGCGCTAAAAGTACTTGAGGTGACCGAAATGAGCCTAATGAAATGAGCTATGACTTTGATTCAGAAAATGGCGGAAATGGAACCGGTGGTTTAAGGCCCGGTATTTTCACAAAAGTGTCCCACTACATCGAGTGGATCAAGAAGAACGCAGAAATGTCCGCTAAATAAAACCGTAATTATTGAAAATGTAAATTGTGTGATCGATGTCAGTGTATAGATACTTGATTCATTTATTTAAGTCTGTAAAGACAAGTGGGTCTGGGGCGTAGTGGAAGTTTTATACTTGGAAAAACTAAGGCTTAAAAATTTTTATGTACATACATGGTAAATTTTATGTAACATATTCGGTATTAATATGAAAAGTTGAGACTTGAGACATCAACTGTTTGACTTTTGGTTTTGACTTTTGATTTTTCTAAAAAAACTGAACCCGGAGATGAGTGAAGAAGGAGTGTTTTTAACCTTTAACATATATTTAGTACAGAGTTGCCTAAAAATATGAACGGCGTCCAGCTTTCACTCTTTGTAAAAATTTACATGCACATTCCTCTTCCATGTCCAATGAGGCCCTCTTCAAATTTTAACTCTTTGACGCCGACTTGATTAGACTGGAGGGGGGGGGGTTGAAAAACTTTATGCAAGAGGCAGGTGTAGTTAGTTCATAGTTTCATAACAAGGCTTTGTTTTTCTTCACTAGATTTTAAATATAATTTGAATGCAAATGGTAAATGCACAAGAAATATGAAATGAAAGAGCTCTAGATTTCCCTGGACTTTGAATTTTGGCGCTCATAATTTAAAAGATTTTCCCGCTAAAAATCAGCTGGTTTTTTTTTGTTAAAAGGTGAATATTTTTAGCATAATTTTTAATTGTAATTAAATCTACCGTTTTCAACAGATTTTGACTCTTAATTATGTTTTATTGTGCTCATATTGATTAGAGGTAAGGATCGTCTTAACTTTTTTGCATAGATTTATTCATTTCCTCATGTAACTGTGACATTTCATTCGTTGTATATTAAAGTAAAATGCATTTTATTTACGGATTTCTGCTTAATTGTTTAATTATGAATAAAATAACTTGTATAGTTAGCAAAAACTAAAAACTTATTCCAATGTCAAATTCACTTCTAAATTGATTTCTTCTTGTATATTCTACAGCATCAATAATCAATACTTTTAAAATGGATTTTCCTGCTGAATTTTTGGCCGAGATACTTCGGTATCAAAAACAACCATCATCACGCACAAAAGACAGAAGAATTGACCTTGAAATATTTTCTGGCTTGTTTATTGAAGTAACCAAAGTGATGCGTTTGGAAGTCTTTTTGAAAAAATTGAATGACTGTAAGACTGACGATGAGAAGATTGACTTAATCAAACCTTATTTTAAATGGACACCTGACTCATCTTCATGGCCAAGTAAGTTTGAACATAATGCTTTTTCCTGTTTAAAAAAAAGTATTGTAATTTTGTTTAAGTAAGATTTACTATGCATATTTTATGACATCAACCATTATTAAAACCGGTAAAAAAGCATTATAATAATTATTCATTCTGTTTCAGAATTCAAGAAAAGTAGTACAAAGTGTCTGGACTTTTGTGAAAAGACGATGGAAGCAGGATCAATGACTCAATGTATGGAAATTATCAATAAGATGTTTACTTTTGCTGAGGATGAAGGTGACCGTGCTCTAGCTAATTTGGTAAAATATTCAGTCCTTTACCAAGGACAAGATTATTCTGGAGCACTTGAAGCAATCAAAAATGTTGTCAAAAGTCCCGTACCACCTAAAAACCATTTTCCTTTTCTCTCATTCTCTCGAGATGAAGCGATTTTCATGCAAACCTCATGTGAAAAGAAAGTAAGAGAACAGGCGAATCAAAATACAATTAAAAAGGGAGCATATAAAAAAGAGATGTATGAAAGGAAAGAGTTTATGAGGAATTTATTTACACTCAAAAACCCAAATCCAGTTGCTCCGTCTCTTGAAGATTTTGTTGAAATTAAATACAATTCCAGTCGTGGGCGTTATTTGATTGTCAATAAGGATGTTCCAATGGGTAAATCATAATTATTTTTAATTTCTAGTCATAACTCATCTAGCTATTGCTATAATATTTTGTCAGTTATAACATTAAATCGATTTATATTGCAAATATCTGTATTTTGTTCTGCTACACAAATGACATTTTGTCATCATGCTTTATTTTTATTTTTTGTAGGAACGACGGTTTTAGTTGAGAAACCAGCGGTCGCTGCACCTTTTCAAGAGTCTCTTAATCTCGGTGTTGTTCATTGTCACCATTGCTTCAACAAAAATTTCAACCTTGTTCCATGTCAAGGCTGTGTTTTTGTAAGTGATGAATTTCGGTATTTTTTATCATTATATAAACGAAACAATAAAAATCATAAATTATTTTTTGAACATGGAAAAAATAAAACTACGATAATAATAAAAATTATGTATACTTTTACTTTCGTAGGCTTGGTTTTGTGACGAAAAGTGTATGAAGGAAGCGGAAAATTATCATCAATTTGAATGTCCTGCTTTTCCTGATCTCCATTCAATCATCATGGGTCTCTATGCAGATTTTGTATCTGCTGGATCAAATTTGCCTGGCAATTGGATTACAGTCTTTAAATTAATTTCTTCCGTCGGTCCAAATCGACTCTTTCAGATTTTCCAACAAGAAAAGAACAGCAAAAATGTTCAAGACAAGTCGAAAGAATCAAATGAAATTGCTGGATTAGATCCTGTGACCAAAATTTATGATCCCGATTCCTACGAAACAATTTGTCATCTCTATCGTGATTTTGATAGAGGAAGTCTGCTTCCATCTGTTGCTGCTCTCTGTCTCGGCAAGATTTTGGAGACGAAAAGTAATTTCTTTGACAAACTGGACTCTGATTTTGATGTTGACTCAAAGACGAAGCTTGAATTTCAAGATTTCCTCACAAAGAGAATGTTGTCTCACTTTGAGTCCTTTCGCTGCAATTCCTTTGCTTTGGACGAAATTGATTCCTTTAACGGTATTCGATTGCAAGACACAAAACGGGCAAAGAATCCAGTCGAGCTTCCTGAAATCGGAATACAACCGTTAGGAACTGTGATTTATCCTACAGCCAGTTTATTTTCCCATTCTTGCTATCCAAATGTTGACCGATATAATGGTTTGACTCATGGCCTAGGAGCTTTTATAACTTCGAGACCGTTGAAGAAAGGAGAGGAACTATTATTCTCCTATGCTCCTCATTATTCTAGAGATGGAAAGGAAGAACGACAAGATCGTTTAGACTACTACAACTTCAAGTGTGATTGTGTGGCTTGTACTGAAGATTGGCCGACAACAGAGGAGCAGACGATGAAGATGATGGCCCAATTGCAACTAAAACCATTTTGTCCTCCTTTCTGCTGCTCCCGTTGCTATGACGACCTGAAAAGTAAAGGAGAGGGAAATGCTATTGCTGAAATGAAGAAGCGGAAAATGGACTGGTCAAAAATCTCCCTCACACCAGAGAACGGATTCACATGTGCCAATTGTAATAAAAAGTATTCTCAAAAAAGTCTCGTTGCTGAATACAATGGTCACGAAACAAAGCAAAAGAATGCAGTTTCACTCTTGAATCAGAACAAGCCATTGGAGGCGATTGACATTTTGAAAAAGGCTAACGAGTTCTACGACATGACTATTATTCCTCCGAGCAAGTGTGTAAGTGGTCAAGAATGCCTTCAAAAGGCTATTTTGAATATCATCCATTTTTCTCCAGAGTATTGATGCTTGAGACTTGATACAGAAAAAGCAGTTGACAGATTTATTAACAATCTTTTTAATACTTGAGATTTTCTATTGTTCCTAATAATAAATAGTGGTAGTAATTATTATTATTATAATTATTATCGTTACATTAGTTTCATATTTTAAATTTAACAAACCCTAATTAATTACAACTATAAATACTTGTATTCTTAATTTTATAGGTTGAACGTTGAGAATATGAGTTTTATATTCTAATTTGAGTTTTGATTTTTTTTGTGGATTCCAGAAGAAAGCAAACTTGAAAGTAATACAGCAGTAATTATTTCATAAGCGATGTATTTCTTATTTAAAGTTTATGTATTTGATTGATTGATGAACTTTATGCTCCTATTGTATTAGTGATTTCTATGGAATATGAAATATGATGAACTATTTACAATTTTCTATTGATTCTGGATGAATAAAGTACAGAGTCTCAAGTTTGAGCAATAAAACAAAAATAATTATTATAGTTTCTGACTTTATTTATGATTTCTAATTTAATTATTCGTATGAATTCTAAAGTTGAGGACATTTTCCGCATAATCATGAGCTATGACCTATTTTTTACGTAGGAAATTTTGTAGCAGTGCTTTTCGTGTTTCTAAAACAAGTCGAGAGTAGAGAGTCAAGAGATGGAAAATAAATCGACAAAAACCGAACAAAATTTGAATGACTTTGACGCCGTTCCCAAAAAACTTGTGGTTTTGCGTGGGGTACTCGACAAAGTTAACACATTGATTTGGGTTTGCGAGAAAATTCAATCGAAACAAACAGAATGATATTGAATACGATTATTTGTTTTTAAAAATACATGTGACATTTGTTTGAATTTGAATTGGAGATCGGAGCTGAAACCCATCGTTTCAACGTGACTTTTACATTTCATTTGTTGGTTTTGCTGACTTTTTTAACATGTTCCGTTTTTTTATGGAAACATAAGAATTAGGCTGACGATTTGCCCTATGGCATAGTCCATGAAAATCAGCGTGTTTTCTCTCTCCATCACATAAAATCCACCCGCTTGAATCCCCAAACTCTGAACGGATCTGCAAATCCTTTTGTATTCATCTCTTGTCTCTACAGTTTGTTTCAAATGTCCTTTCCACAATTTTCTGTTTGAGCTCTTCAACTTTGTCCGTGATCCTGTGAACTTTGCAAAGAGGACAAAATAAATAATATTTGCTTCGAAATAGAGAAGCGCCGCCAGGAGGAGGACGCTCAGCGGCTCGCTTGAGAAGAATTTGATTGCTCCAAATCCTCCGACTATCGCTCCGGCCAGGGCAATACATTTACTCAGGTAGACGCCTCGCCTGTTAAATATCCTGTTAAACAAGAGGATCTGCAGTTTGATGGATTGCAGACGCTGTTTTGCTTTCTCAAGTCCACCGCGGGATCTGATTTTAGTCAAAAGTCAAAAGTCGAAAATCAAACACAGTAAATTTAATCTACCGATTTATCAGAAAAATTTAAGCTTGAATTGTGAGTTGTGAACTGTGATTTTGGATTTTTGGATCCACGACTTAAAATTTGAATGGCATCTTCAATCTCCTGCTCAGTTAAAACCATAAATAAAAGCATGACAAAGACAACTGGAAAATTTGGACCCAAAACCAGAATTCCAGGCAGTAACAAAATCAACGAGTATGTGAAAAAAGGCAGATAAACCAACAGGTTCACGGGAAATGAACGGTAAAGGACCGATTTGGATTTGATCCACTTTTCTTTTCTGATTTTTGGTGGATTCCACCCCAAATTTTCCTTTTGATTTGATTTGTCATTTGTCTTGATTTCCTTTGAATTTTTCTGTAGGTTTTGCAAGAATGAACTCATCAAAGAGTTGATTGTGGGCATGTAGAGCACCAGGATTTGAATGTACCCAGAATAAAGGACAATCGCGGCACTACTGAGGAATGTGCAGGTGAAAGTCCGAAAAAGTTCGGGTCGAAAACTGTCCTTGTTCTCGTTAAAATCTAAAATGAGTGGAATCGTCATCCAAATCATGTTCAAAGTTCAAAATTCGGCCGATTACATAAAATTGCCACGAGACGAATAAAAACTTGTCCAAATTCCCGGACCCTTTTAATTTATTCTTGTTGATTCTTATAATTCCTGAACGGACGTCAAAATCGGTCGGAAACATTTGGACCACAGTTTGAAATTTCAACATCTACAAATTATATTTCAAGTCTCAAAAAGTCACTGTCCTCGAAAAATCCTCGTCTTTGTTATTTCCATTTTGGATTTTGTTTTCCCCTCCTTTTTCGTTGTTCTTTCATCCAGTTGTTTTCCTTATGAAATTAAACATCAAGTTTTTAGGATTTAATGACCGAATGTCAATTTGTGGACGAAGTTGTATTTTGATTTCTGTTTCTAGGCTTGGCTGAATGCGGGAAGATGAAGCTGGATTTGAATTTGGTTTTGATACTGTGAGAAAATCGGTGGACTGAATTTGTAGCTCAATGTCTGCGAGGCTTATTCCAGTTGTGTTTCGAGTTTCATCCGCATTTAGATTTGAATTTTGAGCTTTTTCACAATTTGACGTGGCTTTTCGTAGTCTTTTGAAATTTTGTAGTCCATTTCTCCTGTTTCTAGTGGTGACCCTCATCTTGCCCGAGGATTTTTTTACCAGCAATTTTGAGGTTTTGAGGCTTTGAGATTTTAATTGTCTCTTTTTGTTGTTTGTCTTTGTCTGTGTCTTTTTCAAGTTGATTTTGACTTCCTTGACAATGAGATTCGACACAAAATGCCAACAGGTCCATGGGCAAGAACTTGAATTTGGCTTGAAATTGAGAAACGCCTATGTAAATTTGTATGGTGAATCGGAATTTTTTGATTAGGTTTCTTCCATTTCCTCCATTAAAAATGACATCCGGGGTTCGTTTGAGTTGGACTTGGAAGAGAAAATAGAACCTTTCAACGTTCTGCAATCAACTTGCCTTTTAAATTTCGTTTGTTCCATTTACGCACCGTAAAAAATCATTGTGATTTCCGCTTCCGTTTTCACCGTCAAACGTCCGACTTTTGAGCTTCGAGCTTCAAGCTTTGGGCTGGCATTGAAATGGACAGCAAACTGGGTGGTTTGCTATTTTTCTTAAATTTCCCAAGCTGGAAACCAAAACGTTAAAAGCCGAAAGGAACAAACCAAGGAAATTAAATAGTCCAGACTTCCGTTTCAGCGTACACCATTTTCATTTCCATTCTTTATAATTTCAAACGGCGTAATTGTAAAGTCTGACTTGTGAGCTATTGAATGAATTTAAATGTATTTCAAATTTCAACCTGGTTTCGGAGGCAATATCTTCAATAAAGATATTGATAAGATGCTGTCGCTTTGTGAATTTTAAATTCTATGGCTCCGACTTGTGCTGCAGGATGCAAAATGCGTAGAGTGTAGAAAGAATTTGCACTAAATTGACCAATTGTACCAAATCTGGTACAATTTTGAAACAAGAAAGGTATCAAGTATCAAGAGTCAAAAGCCAAGAGATGAAAAATAACTCGACAAACCCAAAACAAAATTTGAATGACTTTGACGCCATTCAAAAAAACGCGTGGTTTTGAACGGTAACACTAACAAAGTTGAGTTATTTTAGAGAAGATTCGATTGAAACAAGAAACAAGAAGAAGGATATTGAATATGATTATTTATTCTTGAAAAAACTTATTCTTTCAAATAACATGATAAAAAAAGTTGGATGATTTAATGTTTAATATTTTACGATTTATTTGATTTGTTGGTTGTTGATGTTGACTTTTTTTTCTCGTTTGAAGAATCGTGTACAATGTACAGTAGCTTACTTGTGACTTGTGAGTTATTTTTAAAATAAAAAAATCAGAAATCAGAAATCAGACAACTGCCCAGTTTCCTTTCTTAAAAATGACGTAAAATAAAAACCAAAATCCCTCAATCAATTAGAAACCAAACTGGAAACGAAACCAGACGCGAATGCCAATAAACCAAAGGAAAATGAAATACTTTGCCAATTCTGCATTCCGATTTGCTGGTGCTCCAAAATCCTGGAAAACTTGTCCAGTTTCTCTTTTGACATTCAAGTAGTAAATACCATTATAGTGTTGAAGTAATCTCAAAAGTTCATGTTCATTTGACCGGGTTGCTAAATAATTTAAAAAAACAATAATCCCTTCAATGTTTATCCAGAATGTGCAGGCTTGTTCCATAAATTTGAAGCCCAGACAAAGGGCGATGCTGAGCCATGCGGTGAGATCACTCTGGAAAAATGGGGCTTGAATCGTCAAAGTTGAATTTGAAGTGCAGTTGAACACGATAATTTCATGAGTTTGGTCCACTTGCAAAGAATGAAGAGGCGGGAAAATCCCAGGAGCGAGGAAATAAACGAACCACATGGGAGTTGAACACCAAAGAATCTCGTCCCACCACCCCAACAAAGGTAATTTACACCTGTCCTTCCACAGCGAAAATAAGAACCAGTAAAGAATAATAGATACGTAAGAGGAAAAACAGATTTCTCTGAAAATTGGTGGGCTATTCATCTTCATCAAAATGTCGTCGACGTCCACGAACGAGAGGAGATAAACGACGCAGAGATAGACAAAAAATTTTAGCAGAAACTTCACAGGAAAACTGTCAAGCCTACAAACATGAATCGCTGAAATGAATAATTTCTTGATTTTGTTGTCTGGTTTCATTTTCATTTTTCCTCTCCAATTCCGTCCAAGATTTTTGCAGTTGAAATAACAAAAATTGGGTAGAAATCGGAAACACAAATGAGAAATTCCTCTGATGATCCGAGACAAGAGCATAAAAAAGACGATTGTGACTGAGAGAAGGAGACGGGGAACTCGTCGATTTGGATCCGAAAATGGGATCCGCAGATTCAAATCGCCGTCGCTAAGGCAACCCGCAGTAGATTGTTCAAAGCCAAATTGATATTCAAATCCAAATCCAGCTTTAGGGCACGTTTCTGAAGATTCCGAATGATTCATTTTCCTTGATTCTCCGATTCTCCAATTTTCAATTTGTTTACTACAAAAAAAAGTAAAGAAAAAAATACGTAAAATGTAGGGTTACAATCACATTAAAAACTAATATACAAAACCCATTTCAATTATCAATTGAGTGAGCTTAGCCCGATTAAAAACCAAAATTGTGGGAAAAAATTACCTTTT
>JAQGBH010006337.1:0-12687 GCA_034698265.1 Sminthurinus aureus | reverse complement strand
AAATCTTGTAAGACTCCGACGCCGCTCAAAATTTCTGCCGAAATTGAGTCGGAAAAATGTCAAAATCTTGTAAGACTTCGACGCCGCTCAAAATTTCTACCGAAATTGAGTCGGGAAAATGTTAAAATCTTGTAAGACTTCGACGCCGCTCAAAATTTCTGTGGAAATTGAGTCGGGAAAATGTTAAAATCTTGTAAGACTCCGACGCCGCTCAAAATTTCTGCCGAAATTGAGTCGGAAAAATGTCAAAATCTTGTAAGACTCCGACGCCGCTCAAAATTTCTACCGAAATTGAGTCGGAAAAATGTCAAAATCTTGTAAGACTTCGACGCCGCTCAAAATTTCTACGAAAATTGCAATTGGTGGAAGATTACGACTCTGGTATACGTTAACGGAGGATTGAATGCTTTGAACATGACCGTACCTATTATTATATATGACATAATGTACATAAAGTTTGATCCATTTTTCATCTCCTGCCTGAACCTGAATGCTATGTTTTGAGTAAATTTTGAGTACCGTATTATATTTTATACCAGTTTACAGTGTGCAATGTAGCCAGAATCCAGAATCCAGTCACAAAATTGGGCAGTCATTATGCTCGTATTCTGAATTGTGGATTCTGGACGAGTTGAAGGCCGCCAATTCTCATGTCTCATTCCATCAACATACTTTTGGCTTGTTAGTGAATTTAATTTGCGTAGTATGACAACATGAGAGAAGGAGTGCAATAATCAGAGCAGGATTCTGCTATTTTGACAGTCCGTCACAAAACTCGTTGCAGAATCATCTGGAATCTGGATCATTTTTTGTCCTCTTGTTTATACTGCATGCTGGATACTGGATACTGGAGGACAGGGTGTGGTGTGGATTTGTGAACTGAGACCACATACTGCTCACTACTGGGCAAAGGAATCTGAGGAGTGAGTGGTGAGGAAAACTACAATAAAAATTCAGATTTTTATCCATTTTGTGGAGCTGAAATCACACCAACTACCAACAATACAAAAACAAAAGTATTTCATGATACCACAATTAACGCGGACATTTTACTCCCGATTCAGCCGTTTAAAATATAAAATATAATAAAACATGATTGTGATGATAGCTCATGATTATGCATAATTTTAAGCAGATTATTGATCAAGTTATTAGTTCTTGTGTAATATGTTGCTACACAGAAATGGTACAAAGTAGAAACATGAAATTGAAGCGAATATGTATTCTGGATTCTGGATTCTCAGTTCTGGGTCTACAAAAATTCAGGACAGCGATAAAAGCATGTTAATTGCAAAGAGAACACGAGTACAACTATTTTAACTATCCATTATCCACAATTTAACATGTTCAATGTTCATGTTTCGTTCCTGTACATTTCGTATGTATTTTAGTGTGTTTTATGGGATCAGAGGCAAAACAGTAAAAGCAGTAGACATCAACTTGATGACCAAGACGGAGAAAAAAAGCGAAACATTGAGTACAATTTGGCGTCTCAACTCTAAGCCAAAAAAAACTACTGAGCAAGTGAACAGACAGTTGAGAATTTAGAGTTGAGAATTGGAATGGAACGATGAAAAAAGGGATGAGAAGAGTGAAGATACATACACCAAATATGTACAATATTAATGAATGAGTTGTAATTTATTCATGTGTTACTGCTTTTGTATTTTGTATCTTCAATCTTCAATAAGCAATAAAAAGAGGACGGGAACAATGAATAAATTCCATCATTTTTTACACAGCACACGGCGCACAATTCCTGGACAAACCATCACATAAAATACATATTCAATATTCAATACGTTTTTCATTTCAACTCTTGGCTCTTTTTTGTCCCTTTTATTTTTTTATTCTGCTCTGAGAATTCACTTCTCGTTTCTTTTCATTTCTTATCATGTGAATTGATATGCGAGTTTTGAGACTCCACAGACAAACAAGAGTGAAAAAATTGTGAATGATAATCTAATGAAATGTAGCTGGAGAATTTACATCATCATTTTAGTACATACAAAAAGAATGTCATGTATACTTTTTAGCTGTGCTAATTATATTTGTGGGTCCAGTGGAATGACGATAATGCTGAGAGTAGAATTGGATTGGATTGAGCAGAGGGGTGGGTGCCATTTCTTTTTCATATCCCATTCAATTGCATTGAATTGGCGTGGTTTGTGCTGGAGATGATATTAGATTTGGGGTATAAAAGCCAACCACATTCCAGCCAACAGGTATCATTTGCTTACAGTTGCTACCTGTAGAATATCCAGAAGACAATAGTCAAACTCCAATTCATCATGAACTCTTTGGTAAGTCCTCGAAATTCCCAATTCATTTATCATTACAAATCAATCCAATTTCCAAATTCCAACCATTTTAAACTAATCGAAACTCAAAACTCTTTATGACACACTGAATAAATAAATCAAATCAAAATTCGGAGGATTAATTGCATGATTTTGATGTCCACAGTTAATCAGTGAATTAACTTAATCAACTAGTTTTTGGATGAAAATATTGTGAACTGAATTGTGACACAAAACTCAAAATTCAAAACTGTTTTCTGTTTTCTCATGTGTTGTGTCTGTTGTTTGTGAAAATGTGTAGGTTTTGTTGCCACTTTTGGCCGCTGCTGTTTTGTCAGCTCCAGCACCACAATTCCTCGTCCAACCCCAAGTCTTTGCCACCGGCCCACAGGTTTTTGCCCAAGTCCCACTCACCAAGACTGTCCATTATGATGTCCGAAATGTTGTCACCGGTTATTCTACAAGTATCCTTAAGCCCGCCATCGGTGCTCCACTCACAATCCCCACCCAACAAGTTGTTGCTGTCCCCCAAACTGTCCAAGTAGCCGCCCCAGGTAATTTTAATTCTTTTCTCCCAATCGGTTTTCAGTTACCCCAAGTCCCCCAACCCCCTAGTGATAATGCCAACCAACCTCAACAACCAGCCCTACCAGCTTTCCCCCAATTCCCACAATTCCCCACACCCCCAGAAACCAATGCCACCCAAGGAATTCCCGGAGGTCAAAACCCACCTCAACTACCCGAAAATCAACTGCCCGGAGCCCCAGGAGGTCCACCCGCTCCCATGCCAAACCCCGCTGCTCCTCCACAAGTTCCCGGATTTCCAGCTGGATTCCCCCAATTTCCAGGTCAACATCAACCCACTCCAGCTCCAACCGAATCACCCAACCCAAATAACCCAAGTAACGAAGATCCCTCCAGTCAAGGTCAACAACCACCAGCCACCACAGCCAACCCCCTTCCAGCTTTCCCAGCTTTCCCTGCCTTTCCATCTTTCCCAAATCAACCACCATCTAACGTTCAATTTTTAAATTTAGCCCCAGTTCAAATTGAAGCCGTCCAAGCCCCAGTCCAAGTTGCTGCTCCAGTCCAAGAAGAGATCGCTCAATCCGATGATACTGAAGTTGTATCTAACCCCGAATTCAGAACTGCCCAAATCCAAACTGTTGCTCCAGTCCAAACTCCACTCACATTTGCCACCCAACAACAAGTTATCCTCACCCCACAAGTTCAATCACCACAACCTTTCGTCACCAAAGAACAAGTACGTTCATATTTCTTTTATTCATATTTTACTCGTGAACATTTATAATTTTTCTGAAGGGGAGATGTACTTTTATTGATGTACAATAATTATCATGTTTTATTTCTTATAATTTGTCTAGGTCTTGGCTCCAGTCAGAACTCACACTCAGATTACTCCACAACAAACCGTTGTTCAACCAGAAATCACCGTCAGACGTGTTCCAGTCGATGTTCCAGTCACTCAACCAATCATTACTCAATCTTTCCAAACCCCAGTCGTCAACCGAGTTATCTCCCCAGCTTTTTTTTAAATCACTAAATTTAAATCTCCACCCACAACTTTTTATATCTCGCCCCACAATATCTCGAAATGATAATAAATAAATAAATGAATACATCAATTGGATTTTATTGTTGTTATAAAATATATCTATAATTTTGTAATATCATCACAAATAATGTTGCCATTCAACAAGACTTTTTTTACTATCTCAGAATGTTTTATACAAAGATTTTAAATAAAATCAACTCTTCACTTTTGTGAGTTTTAATGAAAATCAATTTTTAGCCTTTTTCATTTGTCTTTCGTTTTATTTCCAATTCATCCATCACACACACATTAATATATTTCAGCTTTCAGCATACATTTAAGCACTTAAAAGTTGTCATAGTTTGCAGTTTGCACTTAATTTTCAATTTTTAAGCTACCAAATCAAATGCAAATAAACGGGTCAAAGGTCAAATGCAAACATCAGGTCACAACTAAACTGCCAGTCCGAAAAACAGCCATAAATAAACCATTTTTTTTTAGCTCTTTGCTCTTGATTTTGACAAAGCAAAGATGTTGAGAAACAGTCTGAGAGAATCCGAACCACGGCCAAAGACAACGAATGCAAATGCCAATGGGAAAAATCGTCCACAATCACAGTCTTCAGAACCAAAAGGAAATGTACAGAGACCTGCAACTTCTGCTCCTCCTCTTCCTCCGCAAAAGATCCAAGTTTTGTCCAATGCTCCTCCTGCGCCCACACTCGTCAAATACAACCATCCTATAATAAAAGCAGTCAAAAATCGTCGTGGAGTTTTCATCTCGGATGACTCCATTACACTTTCCCCAGGATTTCACGTCACAAAAAAGTACTGTGAAAAAGTACAAACGAATGTTGACTCTGATGGACTTTTCAATGAGAAGGAATTGACAAATGTGTTACAAAATTTATACCCGTCCGTTGAATGGAGAGAAGAGAACAAAATCTATGAAAAAACGGTACACATCTCTTTTCTTTTGATCTTTTTTCTCACACTTTTGTCATTTCAATTGAAAATTGAAAATCATGCTAATTTCTTTGTGGTTTGTTTACATATGAAAGATTTCTCTTGAACGGGGAACTTTGAAGGAAATTCTGGACTTAGCCTCAAAAATTGAAGAATTTGCAAATGACGAGTCAAATTCATCAAATCTATTGTCAAAACAAGTGGAAGATTTTTGGATTCAGGCTTTTGGTAAGACCATCAATAACATTACAAAGAAAAAACGAAAAATACAATGTTTTTTATTTTATGCAGATGAATGTATCCGTCAGATTTTAATTGAGAAGCCTCTGCAAGGGATTTTACTCCGGAGAATTCGGGATTACACAATAAAAGATGTGGAAGTTCGGAAAAAACTGTATCTGAGTTGTGCTGCGTTTTTTGCCCGGAAAGATATTCAGCTCAATCAGGAAATCGATAACATGAAAGAAGAGATTCAAAATAATGTAAATCGAAAATTAAAATGCCGAGAAGAAATTTTGGCTCTACGGGCAGAACAAAACACGGCAATGGAAAGATTTCAAGACCAATTAACACAAGATCATGAAGCGTTTCAAGCGGAATTAATCCCATTGATCAATGAAAAACGACGTTATGTCCACGAACTAAAACTCAGATGCAATCTCATTGCTAAATAAATAAAACAAGCATTTTTAATTGTAGTGTCAAGTGTCAAGTGTCAAATGTGATGATGTCATTTAGAAAAGTTGTTTTAAAATGTGAAAATAAAGTGTTTCTAGTTTTTGTGTAACTTGGACTCCGATTGAAATAAAAACCAGAAATCGTCTATGTTTTTGCACGTGAATTGTTTGTTTGAATTTGGTACAATATTTTGTCAAAATACATATGTACATACACATCAAATATCAAATGCACCAAGATACAAAAGTGAAATGACAGAAATCAATTTTTAATTTCTTTTAGAAATTACATGGTTAATTATTAATCATAATTACTAATTAAGGTTGTCAGGATTGAGCTTCAAGTTAAGAGGAAAATAAAGAGCCTTTCACCAAGTGTTTTATAATTTTACTTAATCAAACTGACCACAACTTTTAAAATGACTTGTACTCGGTAAGTCTTTTATTTACTATTTAATTTTAGATATTTTTGAATGACGAATCTCCGATGGGATTTTGTTTACTTTACTGTTTTTATTCCTCTTGATTCTTAATGTTGTTATTGTTTTGTTGTAAGTTGTTAACATTAAGGTAACATGCACATTGCACATGATACATATGAAATATAAAATACGCACTTGCATTTACTTAATCACAATTCAATGTTTGATGTTTGTAATATTTATATAATTGATATTTGTACTTATGTGTAGGTAACTGTTCGTAGGATGAAGTTGATTAGCGAATGTGTTTCTGTTAATTAATTACAATTAACATGCTGTGAAGAACTCAAAACAAAGACCAAATAATAATTTACTACTCTTTTCATTGTACAAGATTCAGGTGGATTCATTTACAAAATGAGGTAATTATTATCAATAATAATACAACTGCGACTAACAACTAAATCATGGATCAAAGTATATTAAAAGTATAACTAGCGTATTTATCAATAGTTAATTAGCTTTGATATAAGAAACTAAATATAAAATATATCTTTCTCTGTTTTGTGTTTTATTATAGCCTGCAATTTGTAGGGTTTGTGTAGTATGATGACTAATAAATATGTTTATCTTTACTTTGTAGTTTGTAGTACCATAATATTATATTATAGTTGTGTTGTAAAGTGTAAAGTGACAGCAATAGCAAATAGGAATAGACTACATACAAATAATATTATTATATTGAACATTTTGAGCGGAAGTGATTTCCTCTTCTCTATTTTTGAGCGGAAGTGATTTCCTCTTCTCTATTTTTGTACATGTGCATAGATTATAGATTAGCAACGGCAATTAATCTCTAATGTGTTCTTTTTATCATTTTTCAATATACAACACATTGTCAATTTTCGAAAGTTATGGTTTTGCACTGAATGGGTGTTTGCTGTTTTTGTAAATCATAATTATTATTATGGATACTAATACAAGTACAAAAGCAATCGTGTAGAGAGTAGTGAAATTACCTCCTTGCATGTAGTACTTACCTAAATTTTGTTTATTATAGACATTATCATAAAACATAAAGGCCAATAATAATTATTATTGGTACTTTTTAAATTTTAAATAGTCAAATCGCGTCTGTTTATTTGAATTTTGAATGATTAACTGTATTAAATTATTATGTTTTTATTTTCATGCAAACAAATAGAATGATTTAAATTGATTTAAATTATTGTATATTTTTAGATGGTTCCATCCTAATATTTCTGGAGTAGATGCCGAGAGTCTTTTGTTCTCAAGAGGAACAGAAGGAAGTTTTCTTTGTCGTCCAAGTCGCTCAAGTCCTGGAGATTTCACTCTTTCAGTCCGAAGACGTGGAACTGTGACTCATGTAAAAATACAAAATACTGGAGACTTTTATGATCTCTACGGGGGAGAAAAATTCGCAACACTTTCCGAACTTATCCAATTTTATACGGAGAATCAGGTATGCCATAATATAGCATTATTTATTGTTTGCAAACTGTAAACTTTGATTTTATAACAAATCATCAATACAATAATAAAACATAAAATAATAAACAATAATAATTTACCTTTCATCCTATATCCTATGTTCCATTTCGTAAAACGTAAAAGTGTATAATTAATAATTATGTGTAATATTTTATCGTTGTTATAGGGTCAACTGCGAGAAAAATCAGGAGATCCAATCGAATTAAAATTTCCCCTTTATTGCGCAGATGAAAGGCTCTGTAATTAAACTTTTTATATTCTCAATTCTCTATTCTATTCTCAACTATTTTCTTTGCATTTTGTATCTGTTATATTTTATACGCTCATGCCAAATTTGAAAATTCCAAATTATTCTTATTATCCACAAACGATAAACTAAAAAATAACTAGTTTTGTTTACTTTAATTAATTAATTTGATTGAAAATGTTTTGGTATTCAGATCCGACGAATGAGCGATGGTTTCATGGTGACATTGGAGGAAAACAAGCAGAAAAAGTAATCTCATAAACATCTTATTTATTCTTTTTAAACTATCAATCTATCTGTTTATATACAAAATGTAATATACGATGTATCATGTAATAATGATGATTGTTGTGGATAATTTACAGTTGTTAGTGGATAAGGCAAAGCCTGGTTCATTTCTGGTCAGAGAGTCGCAGTCACAGCCCGGAAATTTCGTTCTAAGTGTACGCACATCCGATACTGACACCGTCACGCACGTTAAAATTCGCTGTCAGGTAAATTTCAAGTTATGTTTTATGTTTTTATCTTCATCTTATGATTAAAGATTAAATCCATCTACGAAAAATAAAAAATATTATTTTATGTGATATTATTTGTAATATTTGATGCAGGGAGGGAAATACGACGTTGGGGGTGGTGAAAAATTCGAATCTGTGAGTGATCTAGTTGAACATTGTAAGAAGAATCCAATGGTTGACACAAGTGGTACAATTGTACATTTGAAACAACCTCTGAATGCGACCCGAATTCCTGCATCCGGTATTGAAGTCCGTGTAAAAGAACTGAATCGAGAGAATGGAAAAAAGGCTGGTTTCTGGGAGGAATTTGAATCCCTTCAACAGCAAGAAATTAAACATTTATTCTCAAGAAAAGAAGGACAGAAACCTTCAAATAGACATAAAAACCGATACAAAAATATCCTGCCCTTTGATCACACTCGAGTCATTCTCAAAGAACCTTGGCCTCATGATTACATCAACGCAAATTACATTAGGGTACTTTTTTTTACTTTTATTTGTACCATTCCATTTCATTCTTTTTATCCATTATAAACATGCAGTAAAATATAAAATATTATGTAATAAATAATGATGGTGATTTTGCTTCTAGCCTGATGACGAAATCTTTGAAGAGTGTAGTAAATGTTATATTGCTACTCAAGGATGTTTGCCTTCAACAAACGGAGACTTTTGGTATATGATGTGGCAAGAAAAATCTCAGGTTTGGCTTTCATAATGAATAATAAATAATACAATATACTTTTAATAGGACAAATTTCAAATGTACACATGTTTGTTGAGGAATATGATGCATGAGCTTTGTTTTGTTTTATCCCTATAATTTATAATTATTACTACCCTTGTAATTTACTTTAATTGGATTATTTTTATTTTTGTTTTATGCTGTAATCAGGTTATTGTGATGACTACAAAAGAATTTGAACGGGGAAAGAGTAAATGTGCACATTATTGGCCAGATCCAGGAGAAGTCAAAGAGTACGATGGGATCAAATTAAGGTATTAACAATATTATTCAGTATTATATCATCATGGCTATAATATAATTTCTATTTTGAGCAAGAAGATGAACTTAAAATCTAAATGGCTATTAAAATGATTTATTCTTTTTTTTTTTTAGATCTGTAAAGGAGACAAATAATCCTGATTTTATTCTCAGAGAATTTATCATTTCCAAAGATG
This sequence comes from Sminthurinus aureus, assembly GCA_034698265.1. Classification (NCBI taxonomy): domain Eukaryota; kingdom Metazoa; phylum Arthropoda; class Collembola; order Symphypleona; family Katiannidae; genus Sminthurinus; species Sminthurinus aureus. The sequence continues at coordinate 3,309 of JAQGBH010006337.1, read as the reverse complement.
GAGAAGAGAGACCAGTTTACCAATTCCATTTTATGGCTTGGCCTGACCACTGCAAGTGCCAAATCAATAATTATTTCACATTATTAAAACTTTTTTCCATTTCTTGTTTTCATGATGCATAATAATATCTAATATCCACGTATTTTGTATATTGAATATTATGATTATAGGCGTTCCAGATGATCCTGGGTGCGTTTTAAATTTCTTGTCTGAAGTCAATAGTCGTCAAGAGAGTCTAGATGATCCAGGAGCGATAGTTGTACATTGTAGCGCAGGAATAGGAAGAACTGGAACATTCATTGTTATTGACCTTATTGTTGATCAAGTACGAAGATACTTTATACTCTATGCAGTGTATTGGTCTATATTTAAGATCTAAAACGTAAAAGAATCATGTATTTTTTATTATTGATTGTACTAATATGATGCATCATGTGTTTGTAGGTGCGAAGACATGGTTTACACACAGATATTGACGTACGCAGAACTATTCAAATGGTCAGAGCTCAGAGATCTGGAATGGTAAATTAAAAATACCCAGAAAAAAAAACAAATTATATTCTTTTTGAAGAAAGAAGTATGAAGTATAGCATGGTATAATTCAATTTGTAATATTATCGGTTATTTTTTATAGGTTCAGACGGAAGCACAGTACCAATTCGTTTACTTAGCTCTTCTTCATTATGTTGATACACTGTCTCAAAGACTTCAAGCGCAACAGGTTTGTACTTGCTATTTACTTTATTTGTTTACTATCATTTTAGTTGTCTATTTACAACTTTGTGAAAATGCTATGAATAAATAATAATTGTATACAATGATGATTATGAATGAATTACAGAAATGTTTAGAAAGCGGCCGAGAATACACAAATATAAAATGGAGTGAAGGAAAAGATTTTTCAAAGGACGCAACGGCTGTAGGGTCCGTACACTCTCTTTTATCTTTAGGGAACAACAATTAAGTAATTATTATTATTATTGAATTACGAAATTTTTTCAATCTCTGTCGTTTTTACATTACATAAAACATGTCATTACATTATATTTTTTATTAAGTTATTACTCATGATTTTGAATGATTATTACTGTTCAAGTATATAGTATATAGAGTATAATATAATATTATTACTGTAGTGTTTAGATTCAGGCATTGATTGTCTGTACAAGTCACAGTAAAAACAAAACAAAAAATACAGCTCGAGCCAAAAAAAAGGAGACAAGTCATTGTACTTCCACATGAATTAAAGTAGATAATAATTATTAACTATAGGAAAACTACTTGAGAACATTTCATATTATTATTATTAATTATGATGGAGTTTTCAGTAGTCAATAGTCAGAATTTATCGAGAATATAGAGAGACAAAAAGGTTAAATAAATCATTTATCTCAGTACAAGTTACTTCATTCAATTATTTGCGTATGAAAAGAGAAGAGACTTTGTTTTTGACTAGTTATAAAAAATACATTTCTTCTACTTTAAAATCTCAACTCTCATTAAGTCTTCTTATATAAAGGATTTGCACTCGTCTCTCTCTTTCTCTATTTCTCTCTCAAACTTTCGTTTTCTTCTGTAGTTGCGAACATAGTTTATTTTTGTTTTATAAATGAGGAATTCTACAATAATTACATTATGATAAAACATTAATAGGAACTCTCTCTAATCAAAAATACTACATGTAGAAAACGAAAAATGATTTATGTACTCAGCTTTTGAACACAGGAAAAATATATGTGTGCATGATGAAAGTTTACTAAAATAATTTGTACTCTACGTTTTTATTATAAGTCGTCATAATCTTTTCTAAGAACTAAAAAATATTGATTTATGTAGGTCTCATCGAGGGAAGGGTAGAATACTTATATTATATTAAACCTATTACCATTATTATTATACAGAGAATTTTATTTTTGTTGATTTTTTGTTTTTTTTAATACATTATCTTATTCACATTATCTGTGACATTATTTATGCATGGTATCTTTCATAGTTTTTTGGAGTTAAAAGTTAAATCATGTGTCTACAACAAAAATAAAAAGTAGATAGCCTTTTAATCATTTAATATTTAATAATACCAAAAAATACACGGATAAAAAATCCTTATAGTTTTTTTGGACATCAAAATACAGTAGTGTCAAAAAAAGAATACAAAATTCAACAGGAAACAAAACATTTGAAGCCAATTCTCAAAGTATAATAATTATAATATATAGTATTGATTGTACAAAATCACAGGAAATTCTCAAACACATAATACAGAACAGAATATAGATAATAGATGAAACCTTTCATTAGGAAACGGATGTACAATAAGTCAACTAGTATTACCTATTACCATTAATCATTACATTACAGTAATTTACTTAACTATTTCAACTACTACTACAGCACAGATACTTTTTCCTCAGGTTTTGTTGTTTTGTTTTTCATTTTCCTTGCTCCATGTCTCAGAATCTGGTCATTGTACTTACATTTTACACTAAAATAATGGAACAAAGTATAATAATGGCTGTTTCATTATTATTTATTATTTATGGATGTTGGTTAATTGCAGAGATTTATTATTATTCCTCGTTGGAATCTGTATAAAATATTAATTATTAATTATTATTATATAACATGTAAAACGCTATACTGTACTGTAAACTGTAAATAATTGTAAAACCTATAAGCGGATATAAAATATGTAAAAAAAACACACGAAATAATTTTATGTTGTATGCGGTTAAGAGTTAAAAGAGACAATTTAAACATACCAATTACCAATACAATAATGCTATTGATAATTATTGATTATTGATAAAAAATATACCTTGTAAAATTACTCTAGTCTACGAAAACATTACACTAAATATAATATTATACATTATTATTATAGAATAACATGTTATTAAAAAGATAAAAGATGATTGTGTATCTAGTATTTATCTTGATGCTATAAAAAAATCTACAGACGCAGTATAAATAATTACACACATCCACATTTGACATTCTCTTTTACATTGTATTTTTTAAGGAGGAAAACGGTACAAGGTACAATATTATACAATATAAAATATAACATACATCTGAATTATGGATAATAATTATTAATTATTAACTATTATTGTTAACGTGTACAAGCTCCGTACATACACAGAGACGCATCATTAGTCAAAGGATAAAACAAGATAAAATCGGATTCCGAATTTTTAAATTACAATTTCCTACTCGGTTTTTGTTTTTGGATATCTTTCTATATTAATAAGTTGGTAATGGTTTCCCTTGGAAATGCATCTCCTCTGGAGATATACATCGCACAACAAA
>JAQGBH010006336.1:0-12688 GCA_034698265.1 Sminthurinus aureus | reverse complement strand
AAACAAACATCATGGCCCCCAAAAACGAACGCGAGGCCCCCATCAAAAAACAAACAAACAACCCCCAAAAACAGAAATTGGCCCCACGACTAGAATTAATTAATAAAAACCACAATGGAAAAAATTATGATGAGCGTATGATCTTGCTTGACGGAAATATTTCTAATTTTCTCAAGATTTCAAACCAAGCGGGAACCGAAATCGGCTGATGAGGATCTTTTGATACAGACAATTTTCTAGACAAGCTTCTCTAAGCCAAATGTTGTTTGTCCCAAACGGAAACGCAATCTGTTGGCAAAAACCTGTAGAAAAGCAAAGGAAATGTAAGAAAAATTACTGCAGTTTTTTAAGTTAATTTATTCAGTTTCCATATGACAAATCACTGCATGAAACTTAAAATCCCTCGGCCACCATCTCAAGTTTTCCAATTCATCTGCATGTTTACGATTTAGAAAAAGTTTACCTGTAAGAAATAAATCAGCATTTAAAACTGTCTTCTCATTAGTCTACTACTCAAACAGTCTAGCTCGGTCTCCAGAAAATTCAAGACCAATTAAGTGCCCATAAAAATGTAAACGTGCAAATGAAATGGTGGGACATGAAGGATTCTGACATTTTCCGAGACTCTACTCGACCTTTTTTCAGCTTTCTGGACAATTCGTCTCTCACTTGACATTTTCTGATCGATTTTCTCCAGGCAAAGAGAAGCCGTCATGGATTACCTCAAGCTTACTGTTTACTTTCATCTTCAAGACTTTTTTGAACCTGAAACTTTTGCCTATCAATTACGAAAATATGACAAATGTAGATAAATTGAATGCATAATTGAATTTCCCGCCGTATCCAACACCACTGACACTCGACTGTCTCAAAACTCAAAAATTGCGTGGTCAAAAACGAAGGAAGCACAATTTCCCGCTATTTTCTTGGCAAAATTGTTGAAAAGTACTCCGCAACTCCAGTCAATTTGTGAGTATATGAGATGAACCGAGACGTTGTTGAAAACAGTGCAGACTGACAAGAAGAAGTTTTAAAGTGAAATAAAATAAGCGAAGAGATTTATTCAATAAACGAAGAGTTCTTTACAAGGCAAGAGATTTATAACGACTGAGCTACAGTGTACAGAGTACAGCTTACTTATATAGGGGGAAAATCGAGTAAGATTTTCAAAAGGTACATTTTCTGAGAATTGCTCTCAAGGCAAATACACACACAGAATATGAACAAGTTTAACAATACAATATACATGGGGAAGTACAGAATGGCTAAAGCTATTACAAATTCCTAGAAGGACTATTTTCCGAGGACTCAATTCCTGGAAGGACTAAACTGGTAAAAACCTAGCACTAGTTACAATACACAATATACAATGCTGGGGATTTACAAAATCCTTTGGTTCTCGGAAAAGCTTAAACTTGTTCAAACTTGCACACACAAAATCCTAATGTTAAAACATATAATGTACAATATAATAATATTTTTCCCTATAGATATAATACATAATAAATATTCCTTATTTATCCTATGTATAACGTACATAAATATTATTATCATTATTTACTATTATAATAAAGTATTATCATGATTATTATTATTATTTTGTAGCATAAATACACATTATTATACAAATAATTATTCCGACAAAATACATAATATAAAATCCTTTAAACATTAAAAATCCATCATTTATAATCACACTTTCCCTCAATTCTTTGAAAATTTACAAACAAATAAATTCTATATTGAAAAAAGTATAAATAAAAAAATATTTCACAAATCACAAAATCTTTTATCAAAATTGAATTACAAACAAATTTAAAACTTAAAATTGCAGAACTTGATTCTTGATCTTTTATAGGATGAACTCTTGACTTTATTGATGAAGACTTTTCTCTCACTTTCAAAATCTGAATAAGAATCGGCATCATTGTCCATAGTCCATAGTCCATTTTCCTGACTGTCCATAATTTTAGTTTTTCCATAGGATTTGTCCATTAACTTTCCCTTCATTCGATTTTGGTCATCAGATTTGATTCTTTCCTTCGATCTTGGATTCGGATTTCGGACATCTTTTCCAGAATTTTCCATCAAAGAGCAAAAACCAGGATTGTCCATTTCAACCAATTTGACCATTTTGCTTTCCCTCGGACGGAGACGAGAACTTTGGATATTCTCCACACTGAACCATCCCTTTGAAATTGGATTTGGACTCATCAATTTTTCTCCACGACTTTGAGATTTTTCCATTGTACCCTCAGAAATTTGAGTTGAATTTTCTCCATTTGACAAAGGACGAAATTTCATCAAATAGACTCCATGTCTAAAATCTGCTTCTGGACCAGTCATCTCTCCTTTGAAAAATTGAGTTTTGTCCATGTTTCTGACGATTCTGAATCCATTCTGGGCCATCACGATTTCAGAAAACAGATTTGCTCCTCCAGGAACAAAAAGAACATTACTGATTGTGGACTTTTCCCAATCACCTCCAACAAGAGCATCCATGGTAATTGTTCCCACTCCAACAGCTTTTACAGTTGAATGATTAGCAAGAATCACATCACGAGCATCGGCAATTGAGAATTCCTCCAGAGATGAAAACCAGTCAACATTTCCACAAATATGTTGAGAAGCACCAGAATCTGAAATCCACACATTTTGTCCATCACTCAAAGAATTTTCCATCCTTCCGGAGTAGGCGAAACACTTGAATTTCTCAGATTTCTTCACAGCTTTCTCCTCTTGACTTTTGACTTTGTCCAAATTGCCCCGACTGGAATTTTTCTGAATTTTGACTGCAAAGGCTTTTTCATTCTCCTTCTCCGAGTCACTATGATCACTTGCATCTGATTCCTCCTTTTTACGATGTTTGCAATCTCTCATCCAATGTCCACTTTTGCCACAAATGAAACAATTCCCCTTGACTTTTGAATCTTTATCTCCATTTCTCCTCTTGTCCCATTTCTTTTTCTCATGAAATCTAAATGCTTTTGTCAGTTCCGACTCATCGTCATTATCACCGCAATCTTTACTGTAAAGTCTTTCTTCTTTTCTCAAAAACTTAGTAAGATATGCGAGATTCAGATTCTTGTCATCAACCGAATTCCAGGAATGTTGGGTCGACTGAAATTTCTCCGGGAGACTCGAGACAATTTTGGTCACTATGGATTCCTCAGGCTGTTTACATTTCATGTTTTCAAGAGAGTGAGCAATACCAAGGACTTCGTCCATATAATCCACAAGAGTTTGCTCCTTCTTCATCTTGAGAGTAAAGAATTTGGTCAGAGTACTTTGCATATTGGAACAACTTGAATCCGAATTGGCATCCCTCAAAACATCAAACATTTCTTTGGCAGCTGAGCAATTGTACACTTTCTTGATTTGGACATCATCCAGAGTAGAAGAAATTATGGATCGAGCATCAATATCCTTTTGATCCCAAGCTTCTTGATCCTTTCCAGATGTTCCAGGTCGAGTCACAGATCCATCCACAACTCCAAAGACTTTGTTTGACTGCAGATTGAGAGAGATTTGAAATTTCCACTTGTCATAATTCGGGCCAGTCAATTTGTCAATCACTTGAATATTCCTTGCAGCCATTTTGATTTCTTTTCCTCAAAACAGCAAGAATATTAAATACTAAATTACTTTTTGACTTGTAATTTAACTTAACGGTGAGCTCAGATTTTTCTCTTCCTTTTTCAAAATTCACACTATTTCACAAAATTTCACAAAGTTTGACTTGAAATTTCCACTTGATTTCTTCCTTCCTTCTGAAATGCACTTTGAATTTTGAATTTTCTGATCCAGGATCCAAACACCAACAGAAAATATCCACAAAATCTTGAATTTTCTTTCGTCTTTTCTCCTCCAAACGCTCTGCTACCATGTGAGTATAAGAGATGAACCGAGACGTTGTTGAAAATAAGTGCAGACTCAACACGAAGTTTTGAAGTGAAGTAAAATAAAAGGGATTTATTCAATAAACGAAGAGTTCTTTACAAGGCAAGAGATTCATAACGACTGAGCTACAGTGTACAGTGTACAGCTTACTTATATAGGGGGAAAATCGAGTAAGATTTACAAAAGCTACATTTTCTTAGAATTGTCTCAAGTACAATACACACACAGAGAATACAAGACAAGTACTAACAAGTTTAACACCACAATACATTATAATAGGGGGGGAATTACAGATAGCTGGAATTCTCGGAAGGACCAGAGTCTAATTCCTGGAAGGACTAATCAGGTAAAGTCCGGACTCTAATGTACAATGTACAATACAATGTACCTGGGAAGTACAGAAGCCTTTGGCTATTACAAATTCCCAGAAGGACTATTTTCCAAGGACTCAATTCTTGGAAATGGCTAAACTTGTTCAAACTTGTACATAAAAACCTAATGCTAAATACATTACAATGTACAATATACAATAATATAATATTTCCCTATACATAATAAATAATCCTAATTCTCTATGTATAAAATATATCCATAATATTATAGCATCATTAATCTTAAATTATTATCATTATTATTATTTTGTGCGTATAAAATTATCCATAATTATTATTACAAAATACATAATATAAATCCATTATAAATAAAATCCATTATTTATCATCACACATTTCCCCGATAATTTCTCTTTTACTCCCTCGGAATTGGTGAGTAAAAAAACGATTCTGATAACGAATTTCGGTTAGCCGACTGAACAATGAACAATCCGATTTGAAATCCTCGATGGAACAAATTTTGAGAATTTAAGTCGCCTACAATCTTAATTATCAAAATTTCACTCATTTATTGAAACTGCAGTTTCCCTATTTTCTGAATTTATCGGTTCATCTTAATTTTGCACCTGTTTCTTTTCTTTCATCCTGCATTAGGATTTATTCGTGGACGAGACAAGAGACAAGAAAATTTGACTGACGGCTCAAGATTATTTTTGCTTGGCCGATTTATTTTTTGAAAAGGAGTGTTGCTAAGAAGCAGCCGCGTCCTGGCTTCAAACTTCAAACGGCTGAAATCTCAAATGAAACAACTGAATTCGCACAAGAAAGCCAAGAGTCTCGAGTCTCGAGGATTGAAATGAAACTGTAAAATCGCATGTGTTGAAAGTTGAAAGTTGAAAGCACCGCAAAATATTCAAATCGAAGACCATTTCTTCAGTTTTTCGTCAGTTGTCAACAATTTAATTTCAGGTAAAAACCCATGTGTAAAATGTCAAACCCACTTTCACAAAACCAGGCGAACGGACCAAAAAACAAGTAAACACGAAAATGAGACGGATGACATTAAAATGAAATGGAAAATATTGGAAACTGGAGGATTTTCCCTCGACTCCTTCAGACTTTTTACGGCACTTTAAATTTAGCACCAACAAGTGCATTTTTCTGCTGACAAAACTTGGTATGAAATTCTGAGACTGGTCAAGACATTTTTTGACACTCGACTTTTGAGATGTTTTGCTCAATTTTTGCTCCAGTTTTGATGAAAATATGGTAGACTGGAAATTTTTATATTTCTAGAATCGCAAGGTAAATGCATGTAAAATGTATAGAAAAAGAGCACAAAAACTTGATGCAGCCTGAAACAAGATGCAGAAAATTGTATAAACTTTGATCCGTTTTTATTTTACAATTAGATTTAAAGGAAAAAACAATTTATTGCTAATTCTAATTGATTGGCGGAACGGTGTCCACGACGAGAGAGACTTGGAAGTAGGATGTTATGAAACCCTCATCCTTTGACGCTACTCCATCTCCAACTGACTTGACGAGCAAACACATTTTGATTCAAAATTTCAAAACTCCCAATTTCCGAACAATTTAAATTTAATGAAAGGACACGAAGCAGATTGCGTATTGTATTAAATAAACTGCTTTATAAATTACTTTGAACTCTGTCAGTCTTTTTGACTCCTTGTGTTTAAGATTGTGTATGGTGGTATGGTGTGCAACTAGAACAAGTGATGTGAAAAATCACAGAATCCTTTAGTTACGATTTCAACCCTTTTTGGTACAAAGAGATTCCAAGCAATTTTCATAAATTTCATCGGTTGCTGAGCCTAATTTTATTGTTTATAGCATAAGTAATTTATGAAATAATCCACAATCGTTCTTTAAATAACAATAATTGTAGGCGTGGGACGATATGGGAAATTCTGAAAAATTCTAGGCATCAAAAACCATAGAAACTCTTTGTAAATTTTGTGTAAACCACTGGGTTGTTTTTGTTCACAAGTATGGAAAACGTAAACGGAGCTGAATGTTGCATGAATAAATAAAGGAGCACTGATTTGTGAAACAAACATTCGTATTGATCATGTTTGCATCCCGTAAAGTGGGCTACTTCTGTATATGGGCAACTGATGGTTTTATATTTGCCATGTAACAGACAGACGAAATACATTTTATTGCTAGCGAGAAAACAAACAAACTTTTTATGAAGAATTGAAAACATCTTGCATGCGTTTGGCACTGTTTGGAACTTTAAAATGAAGTTTCCTTTGAAAATGCAGTTACTCCTCGTGTTAATTACGTCGCAGCTAGTTTTCGTATAGTGCAGGTTAGCAAAAGGAAAAGCAAAGAGATGATTTTACTGCGTATTTTACCATTTTCCTGTTTCATCTGTTTCGCTTACCAGTTTGCAGTTTGTTCTTCTTGTTCTTGTTTTGTTTGTTTGTTTGTTTAGGCGGCACCGGGAAGTTTGTACGAGATGGTGATAAATGGGCAGAAATATAAAGTTCTGGATGCGAGAATAAAGCCGATCAGTGAGTCAAACACGGAACAACTTAGTTTAATTGATACCTCGGTTCTGCAGACCATAGTCAACTCAACCATCAAACGTCAACAACAAGACCAAGCCCAGGCTCAAGTTCATGTTCAAGTTCAAGCTCAAACTCATTCTCATTCTCAAACTCAACTGCAGCAGTATGTCAATGCCATGATGCCATTTTCCCAGGGCGGAAATGGCGTCCCAAATATCTTTTCCAGTTTTTTCAGCCTTTTCAATCCCTTTGTAAATATGGCCGGTGAAGGTGGGCCGAATTCCGGACCACCCATCTTTGGAAACCCACAACAAATGGCGCCCGGCAAAAAATGAAATGGACGAACTGTGTTCAATTTAAATGTTTCATGTTTTTTTTATTTTCAAGACTGACTGACGCATGCGTTAGTCTCTCTAGTGCAGAAATAAATAACAACCTTAGGAAAATGGATAACACTTTCTTTTTTGTTTAATCGGTTGACGTGCTTTGTAGTTTTTCATTCTTTTACTAATTTTGACAGCATACTAATACATTTGATTGGGTCGCAGAATTGGGGCAGGGCGATTTTGAATGCACAATTTTTCAACGTGTTTTTTTGGAACATTTAAATTTGGCGGTTTTGGAAAATAAAAATTTGGCGTTTTTCAAAACCGCCATGCTTTTGAATTGGTGTAATATTTTTGAAAAATATTTAACGATTTTTAGGAAATTTTTAAAATTTTGTTAAATTTTTGGGCAATGTTTGTCCACATTTTTTTCCAGAGTCAATAATCTACAAATAAAGAGATGTTTTCTTGAAACATTCCAAAACATTTTTAGCAAGTTATATAATAGTAAAGCTTATGTAAAATAGAAACCAGAAAATTTCTGGGCTCGAGCTCAATGTTCAGTGCTCAATAATAAAGAATTCAACAAGGCTGATGAATTCCCTGGGAAACGAAAACGTCCCCGGAAGTCTCGAAACACCAACAACGATGGATGGAATCAAAGACTTTATTGATAAACTACACACCGTAATAAAAAAGGTCGCAGGGTACGGAACCCTTGAAAGTTCCATGACTTGTCCTTTGACTCGTTGAATTTTGCAAGATATTCAGGTTGAGCTAAATAAAATTAGTTCGTCAGCTTCTACCACAATTATGACTATAAGTCGGATCGACTTGTCGTCAAAGTAATTTTTAATTTCTTGCTTATTTTACAAAACAGTTTGGCGGGAAAACGTTTTTAAATTTCAGGTTTTGATTTCTGATCTGCATTCATCCATCTAAATATTCCACATCATCAGTTTTTAAGTTACACCAGATTCTCGTATTCAGCGGTGTCCATTTTACATTTTCATCACTTTTATTCTAGTTTTTTGTAGTCATTTGTTTAAACACAGGGCATTTATGACGTCAGTTGTCATTATTTATTGAAATATTGAAAAATTGTGGTCAAACGGGACAAGAGGATTTGACAATTTTGAAACTATCAAATAAAGAGTGAAAAACTGAATATTTTATATTCAAGTACTTTCTGACTCGTGAGATTTCTCAAAAGATGGCGGTAAATGATCATAAGGTCGTCGATATAAAAATTGACAAAAAGGTGGGTAATTTCAAAAAATTCCCAAAATTCCAAATTTTAACCCAGAAAATATTCAAATGGGTTCAAATTGGAAAAGCTGCCAATATTTTGTGACCTTACTTTGTGACCCTTTGAAAATCAGAATCAGGGAAATGGAGACATAAACCTGTGTACATAAATACACGTTCATGTTTAGAAACGGGACATTTTCGAGACCACATTTTGATTTGTGTCTCTAGTTTTGAGTATTTTGAGTATTTTGGGTCAAATAGGTCACTGGTCACTGGTCAACTCGACCCAGTATTTGGAGTTGCATATCCAATTTCGAATGGTTCATTTATAAAAAGACCAATTCCAATGCAGTGTATTTGAAAGGGACAAAGTAAAAAAAAATTTTTTGGGCCGCATGTAAAATGGTGGAAAATTAGATCAAATCAGGTCAAATTAGGTCAAAATGTGACCCACCTACAACTCATCTATAAAAAATTCCTTGGCAAAAAACGAAGAGTACTTAATTTTAACTTTTAGACTCTGTACCATATCAAGAAAAGAAGGGATAAAATAGGCCGCATGCGGCATTTCATTAACAGCGGTCTCAAAAGGCCGCAAAAATATGTAATTTTAAAATAATAAAACCTGCAATTGGTTTTACTTTACTGAGGAAAGTACGTAAATTTTGACTCTCACAAAAGTCATTCTCTGTTTACTGTTTACTTTCCTTGCATTTTTCAATGCCTATTAAAAAATTTTAAATTTCTGAATTTAGAATTTAGAGTTGTCAAAACACCGCCAAAACCGCCAATTTTAAACATGTTGATTTTTTTCACATTTTTTGCCATACATGAAAATGATAGGCTTTTGTCATTTCCGTATTAAATAAGAAAAAGACTCATTGAAAAATTGTGCATTCAAAATTCAAGATGGGGAGTAAATGTTTTTTTGAATTGCTGTAAACTGCTGCTCAAACTACAAACTACAAGTTGATTTAATAATTCAGTCGAATCGAATTTGAATTCAAATTCAAACTCAAATTCGTCAATGCGTATTGAGTATTGCGTATTGCGTAACTTTTGCAGAAAACATGATAATTTTCCACTTTCTGTGATTATCCATTGGAAAATATCCAAGCACCAAGCTTCAAGGCGAGAAATGAAAAGTTTGTAAAGCCAAAGTGCTCTTCATTCTTTGTTAAACGGCTGCTAGTTGGTCGGTTTGTTGGCGTAGAGAATTCCTTTCTAAATAATTCCGGTTTCCTACGAATAACGATTCCTTAATTTCCACTTAATTTGATGAGTAACGAGCGCAGTAGCAGGTTTGAGGTTTGAGAATTGAGCATTGCGGCAGAAATGGAACAAACAACAAACAGGCAAGCAAAAATTCCTCGTCCTTCGTCCTTTCTCCGTTCTCCGTTCTTCTCCGTTCGTCCGTTTATAAGGAAAATCGGGTAACGTTGTTTCGCTTTGAGTCCAGCATAAAAGTACGAGTCATTTTTTACCTGCAATTATACACATGAATTTTGGATTTGGATTTGGATAAGAGTTTTGGGTTCAGTGCAGAAAAATGTAAAAACTATTGTTTTTACTTTGCTGTTTGTACGGTTTAAAACAGGGTACATAAAATATCCATTTTTGTCATAGTTTGTATGGAAATTTTGATGCTCATTGTTTATGTAAAAGCATTTGAATTGAACGGAAAGTATGAAACATGCTATATAAATTTAGCATGAAATTCTGATGTCATTTTGATGCATTTCCTACATTCTACATTCTACATACAAGAAATTTTAAACATCTAACCTTTTCAAATAAATTCCGTTGTCCTGGAAAACCAAACCAAAATGTAAATCCAAATTCCAAAAGCCAAATTACCTTTTTCCTCGTACTGTAAATTGTAAATGGTTATTGTTGATTGTTGACGGGACCAAACTTGAAACTTGACTTTTCACACATGATAATAGAAACTGGAAACATTGAACTTTTGTAGCGCTGACGAGACAAGAGAAGAATAAAAGTGTTTAAAAAATTACCTTGTTTTCTCTCTAAAAAACTGAGAGATTTTGTTCTGCTGATTGGAAAATGTGTAAAATGTGTAAAATTACTGCAGTTTCCTTCCGATGGTCCGTTTCAGACGAACTCGTTTACAAAACATTATAAACTTTTCACTTTTCCTAGCTAAATAAAACTTGAGCCATTTAATTCTATTTTTTGTCTACGTTTTGTCTTGTGGTTTTTTATTCTACTTTGTCCAGACTTTTGTTTTTGTTCTGCTCTCTGCAGAACACAGCGTTAAAATGAGGCACAAACTCGAGAGTATTCCGTTTATATGGAAATTAATGTCGACTGAAGGTGGTCGGTCGGTGGCGTCCTTTTTCTGTCCGTCCGTTTCTGATTCTGCTTACTAAAATTCCTACTCGTCAGACACGAGTCCCGAGTCTCAAGTTCCGAGTCTCGACTCAGGAAAATTACTAAACGTACAAACTACAAACATGCAGAACAGAAGGAGAAAAACGGAATATTCAGCAACATTCTTACGATATCTAATTCTAGATTCTGTCTGTACGTTTTTTACCTAGTTTTATTCCATTTAGGTAGAAAAGCGTTCACTTGTAAATTTGTAATGGAAAATTTAAGACTACTTTTAAGCTAGATATTATTTCACACCGCTTCCAGTTTAGAGTTTAGAGTTTAGAGTTTAATTGTAGATGAGTGATTGACACTCTGAAGTTGTACAGGGAAAAGGCTGGCTCTTTGCAGCCTTCTGAATAGGAATTATGATACACTGAAACGTAATACGACTTTTATGCATTGGCCAAGGAACAACAAACAACCTACAACGTACAGAGTACAAAGGAAAGAAACAGGAAGGAACATTTCTGGTGGAAAATTCTGGCGTTTGACGTTATTCTGCGTTTGCAATCCAATGGTTTTGGCTAATGTATGAAAATGGACAATGGACACAGAGTACAGCACACTCTGTATCGATTACACATTATACAAGTCGGATGCTGCATGTTATCGTTGCGACAAAACCTGATGGCTCTTACGTTTTGCTTTGATAATTGATAAAAGCATTTTCTCCCAGGCCAAATAATAAATAATAAATAGCCACTGCTATCGATTTTTGTAGCCAAAAAGAATTACCACACTTGCTGAATGATTTACCATATCACTCTGGACTCTGGGTTCTTGACAAATGGGAAATGGCAAATGAAAATTCCGTTGCATAAATGAGGAATGACCCTGATATCTATATAAATTCGCTATTCACTCTATTCTCAGTTCTCTTGTTGTTAGAAATACAGCATACAAATACGATGCACTCCATACGGAAACATGAAAACATTAAAACATTAAAATTCAAAAGGTTTTACCTCAAAAATACCCAGACTAAAAACACCCAAGTAGTTGAAATGCTTTGTCTACAATCTTCAAGATTTGTACCTACAATTTGTCATCCTCAATTTCAACTGCCGTTTGGGTGGTATTCCCATTTTTTGGTGATTGATTCGCAGGTTCTTTGTCTGAAATGGAAAAAGGACGAACGACGGAGGAAATGGCCTTTTTTATCTTAAACCGTCAATCGTCAACACAAATTGTGTATTGTGCAAATCTGTCCATTACGTTTTTTTCATACAGATGAAATTCGGTACAAAATGATAATAAAAAGTGGAGGAAAATTGCTAATGTTTATGAATTAAAAAACTGGGTGGCACAAGTTTTTTTACCATTATTTATTATTTATCATTTAATTACAAAATTGGCTTTAAAACTCCTAAACCATTCGTAATTTAAATATTCAAAAATTAATTTAAATGCTATGCCACATGCTGTACTTTGCTAGACTCTAGATTCTAGACTCTAGACTCTACAAGTATTTGCGCGGTGCTGTTGTGAATTTTACATTTTATGCACTCGTCATTGACGGATGCAAGCGAATTAAAAAATTATGATGCGGATTGCTCCTGGTTAAAAATTTTACTTGGCTAATTTTATTTATCATTTACCACACATGTACTGTGTAACAAGTTTGTCATTTGTTAGTTGTTTTTTATCGCTAGTTCTACACTATTTTCACTTTTTAACTCTTTAATTTACTTTTCCTAATTATTGATAATTGATAATTGCATTTTCCTGTGAAATTGCTTTGAAATTGGCTGTTGTGGGGAATTGTGCGATTTTGCATGCTGCATGTTACGGAAAAAAACGAATGTATCGACAATTTGACGCCCCACACGCAAAATTATCGCAAAATATTTAAATACTGTATAATACGCAATAGAAACAGCCACGGAACCCGATTTGCTGACGGAGGTTATGTCAAATTCATAGCGGATGTGGACAAATGCACTATTGA